>VUQK01020605.1:8402-26548 GCA_015106715.1 Bujurquina vittata
TTGTGTCTCCCCCCCGAAGTTGTATAAATGTATGTGAACAACACAGAGTGCTGCGGCATGTGTACTTTGAGTGCACTGGTGTCTGTGTGTGTGTGTGTGTGTGTGTGTGTGTGTGTGTGTGTGTGTGTGCGTGTGTGTGTGTGTGTGTGTGTGAGAGAGAGACACTGAGGCAGTGTGACTAAGCATGACAAACTGAAATCCATTACTGTCAGGGAAACAGAAACATTCATAGAAAGAAAGAACAACAGACTGCGAGTATGTGCTTGTGTGCGTGAGTGTGCTCCCTGTACTTGTGTCTTTGTGTTTGGGGGGGGAGAGAATGGAGCCACAGTACTCACTAGCAAGGCACCCAGACAGGAAGTTAAATGTGATTGGTGGAAAGGGGGAAGCAAACAGGAAGCATTTCCCTGTGAAATGCCTGCTCTTGTGTTCCCATGTCAACACACACACACTTACTTAAAGCTACACACACACACACACAGGTTACTACAATTTTCCCATGTCGTCCTGGCTTGTTCACACACATTCGCGTAAACTCACAACGCATGGAAACGCACATGTTCTCCTATTTATTCACTCATTTCTCTCAGACAGAGACAGGTCGCTGGTTTTTTCCCACGCACACACACAAACCTCCCTGGTGCCCTAAACTGACCCGAGTGCCACTGCAGAAGAATAGAGGCACAACAGAATAGATGTGAGTAAAACTGAATAGAATTTGCTGACAGAAAACTGTTCACACACCTCTTGTTCTTATTTATAACGCCTTTGACATTTCATTTGGTTATATTTAGAGATGTGTAAAGGCCCAGTGTACTATTGTTCTACAGTAGGCACACATTTGTTCCACATTTGAATATAGGCCACTCTATTATATTGTGGATGACAAGTTAAAGGAAAAACCATGAACTGACCTCTACGGTGAGGTTTGCTGTAACTGCTTTTCTTGTTTCTAATCACTGTAGTCTTTTTTTTTTTTTTTTGCCTTATGGAACGCATATAACCCCTAAAGTACATAGTAAATATAAAACTTTATGTTCTTTTCTCAGCTCTTACACACATATCACATCTAATTAAAAAAACACACCTATCAGTGATCCATTCAGAAACAGAGCTACTCCAAGCAGTGTTCCTATACAGAGAGCCAGGATGAATGGTCTCCTCCTGCCCCATCGCAGAGTGCAGCGGTCACTGGCCGAGCCGATCAGAGGAGTGAACAAGAGGCCAAGAACTGGACTGAGGAACCATGTCAGACTGTAGTACTGCTCTGGAAGACCTGCACGGGATAGACAGACAGACCAAGAGTCAGATGAGATGCGGGAGGATATAGAAACATTAAAGCTCACTGCAGGTGAGCATCAGAAATGTGATTGTGCTTCCACTAGGGGGCGCAAGCTGCATTCTAACTGTATGGGATAAGCGTCATAATTTTTTTGGAGCCAGCTGTCACAAGGTCAGAGGCAGGGTACACCCTGGACAGACTGACAGCCTCTTGCAGGGCTAACAGAGAGACAAACAACCGTTTGCACTCACGTTCACACCTATGGCCATTTTAGAGTCACCAATTAACCTAACCCCAGAGGGGGTAAATAGTTTAAAAAAAGAAAACAGTAATTAGGCATTTTAACCTAATCGCAGAGTCGAATCGGCTACAGATGACATCAAATGTAACACTGTAACACTGGTTAATGGCGTTCGCCATCATCCTGATTAACATAATAATATCCTGCTGACCCTGATGTTAATTAACACATATTATATTGTAATCTGGTAATAAGATTTTCAGGGAATTGCTATGTGACAGCAGAGCTGCTGCAGTCACAGGTGAAGTGCACTGCGACATAAACTGATTGTATGTGTTGTTACTCCTGTTACCTCAGAATTGACCGGAGGCTGACTTTTTCAACACCTTCTGTTAAAGCTTGCACAAAGATAAAGCGAACACTACGGCAACTGTCCCCGACGGGAGGATTTATCTTAGGTCGGCTGAGTTTCTGTGTGTGAACGTTCACCCTGGATTATCACACAAAGGAATCCAACATCGACTCCTGTGCTCTGCTTTATGCAGAGAAAATGAACAAGAAATGAGCACAGAAGCTCAGTGATCGGGTTGGTCAGGCTTTTGTCAGTAACTGACAGAAGAGGAACAGCCCCGACAGCCACTTGTCTGCCTCAAAAACTTTATGAGCTCAAAAACCGAGGAACTGAAACTCATTGTATTGTTTCTCTTGACAGCACAAAAGCTTGTAAGTTCTTTTTAAACAACTACTGCTTAAATGAACATAACGTAGCATTAATTCTAATTCTGGCTAATAGGAAAAAAGAGAGAAAAAACATTCCCTTTTTCTACCTAACAACCGTTCCCTGAATTAAATGGATTAAGCTCAGCATAACCCAGACTGTTATGTGAATGTGACCTTGTTACTGAGCACACATTTAATTATCTTTATGCCCCAACTTTCCGGCACTGGAAACCAGGTGAGTATTTCAAACATATCCAATGAATGACAGAGTCCCAAACTAGGATGGAAATAACTCTAACTAAACAGACACTCAGGATGCAGCAAACAAATGGAAACACACACACGCTTTTAATACCTCTCAATAATATCACCCAACACCGAGTAAACCCATCAAACATACCTGTCACCAGCAAAAATAGCTCTCATAAAAAACATGGTGCATCAGGGTCACCGATTACTTTAGATTTTATACATATAAAAAATACATTTTTGAATCACAAACAGGCCTGAAGAGCCAAAAGAGGATTGACATAAAATGTGAGATTAGCAGGGATGACATTACTGCAAAATAGGGCAGATATCTGGAACCATTTCCATTTAAATGGTTTAATATCAATTTTTTTAAAATGACGGTGTTCAGAAAAGAACCATTTGAAACAGACTGTTCCAGCTAATTAGATATATTCACTCCCCACTTCATTAGAGAAACCTGTTCAGCTTCAAATATGTAACGAGCCAATCACATGGCAGCAACTGCATTCAGGTGTGTAGACATGGGCAAGCTCGGCGCCACTTCTATCAGCGAAGAACAGGAAACTGAGGCTCTTCAGATGGCTGCTCCTAGCATATCACAAAAATCAAATCATCTCAAACTGCTTCTGCAAACTTCCAAGACAAATTGTTTGCTTAGTCTTTGTGTCTGCAAACGTTCTGGCTTCGCTTTAACTCCAAAGCTGTTTTCACTGCCTGAAATCTCACGTGCTGCCTCTGCTGATTCAGCACTTCTTCCTCGAGGGCAGGTATCAAGTAGGATTTGTTAAGATACTTGAAAAGCCTCAAGTTGGACTTTTTTGATGAGTGCTCTCAATCCACGGCATTTAGTGAAACCTATCTGACTTACTGTTTAGTACATCAAAAACGCTGGACTGGGATCAGATGAAAAAAGAAAGTTAGCTAAGTGGAGTGATAGGATTAGAGGATAACTCAATCAGAAAGCTTGATCTATTATTTGCTTCTCACATAAAGTATGTGTCATCAGGCAGATAATATGATTTTACTAATTTGTTTCACCAATAAACAGAAAGTAAAATCAAGCTTTCTTGAGTCATCGAGCACATTTAGTTATCAATGCATTAGTGAGATAACGTTCGACCTCGCCCTTAGGACACAGACTTCAATGAGCTAATGGGAGGAAGAGGAGGAGATGGAGGCAAGCAGCCTTTCAGCTAAGTGAAGTCAGCTCAACGGCAAATAATTAAATCACAACTTTATCGTTGTCTCGCTGACAAACTGTCACTTGATGCAGCTCACTGAAAAATGAGGGCCATTTGGCTGCCACACAGAGGCAAGGCACGAGGAGGGAGACGGGCACTGCAAAGGTACGAGGCCGTTCTTTGTACCGTGAGCCCTACTTTAGGACTGAGAAATCGGCTTTCTAACAAAGAGCAATTCTAATATTCAAAAAGCACCACGCCTCTCTAATGACTGCTATTTACTGAACCAGACAAATCTGAAGGCCAGTGTGTGCAGAGGCCACCAGCTGTGTTGTGGATAAAATGAAAACAGAGTAACACATTGCTGTAACACACTAAATTTGTGGTTACAGCAATGCAGCTCCTCTTCTTAAATTTAGCAGTCAAATTACAGTTGCTGCTTTTATTTTGAGGCAGTATAGCCTACAGCCAGTACTGCAGTTGGGCCTTGTGTTTGCCATTTCTTTCACTGGCTGGCTTTGACGTACACTTTATTAAAACTATGGTTCATTAAAGAGCATAAAAAGAAAGATCTCGTGTATGGATCGTGTGTTGTTAATGTGTTTATGTCGGCATATGTAAAGATCATATTGCGTTAACTGACATTCACATGATAAAACATCTTAGGTGGCGATGCAGAATAATGTAAAAAGTTAATTAATGAAGAAAGAAACGCCTTTCTACAGGAGGTAATTAACTAAACTAATGCATTTCTTTATTAAATCTAACAAATAATGCTTAATACACTGCATTTCTCAACCAGACTCCAACACCATCTTGGATGGTCAGTAGATCAATCCCTGTGCCCTACAGTCAGCATGCCAGAATATCCACATCCCCCGTGTGTCCAATGAAGAAGTTTCCAAAAATATCCCATTAAGTGATTTCAGCTAAAAGCCACTTTTGTTTTATTTTATTAATTCTGCAGTAATTCACTGGAATGAGAAGAGAGACAGCAGAGATTCAGAACTGCTGATCAATACAAGAAAGATGCCACTGATAGTTAATTCCTCAGTGAGCCAAGAGATGGAAGAAAGTTGGAGTGCAAGTGAGTTGATGGCACCAAATCTAATTGAGAGAAGATTAGACTTATCTGAATTTTAAATGGACTTTCGAATTTCTCAAGGAGACCTCTTTTAAGAGACTGACATCAATAACTGAGTGCAACAGTATCTAATTATGAGGAGCTGGTATAAAACGTCCCCACCTTGTGCACAAATCCATTAACAGAACCTTATATCCGTTCATTTTAAAATGCACTCCACCTGCACTCTACCTGCTGTGACGGTAAATACCAAGGTCACCATATCAGCTGGAGGGTCAATATGCTGTCATACAATACTCATTGGTCTATCACTACAGACCAGATGAGAGATAATCTAACAATTTTTTTTCATATAATTAGTCAATTAAAGGAAGAGTTGGAATGATTAAGCTATGTTTTGGTTGACAGCAGCTATAATAAACACAACATAAGAATTCGACTGGCCCTTTACTCCTTTAAGCTAAATTTACAAGGACCAAAACTAAATTTACATGAAACAAAACAAAAAAAAAAAAGGAAAAATCAGCACTGTTAGTGTCCCGAGTCTGATGCCGATGATGAAGCTGTGCAGAAATTTTCACAAAGTTTGGAAATTTTGTGGGAGTGGAGTTGTTTGCTTGCAAAATCCTGCCATCATGTGAAAAACTGTCTGTTGCAATGATGGTAATTTTCATGTTTTTACTGCTGTTGATGAATCACATGACTGTGTTGGGCCAAAACTGTGGTCTGAAGATGGCCTTGCAAGTCCATGAAACAGACTCAGAAACGGCAACTCCGCGGTTAAACTGCATGTTTTCCCATAAGTGATCAGTCTGACAGAAACCACGTCTTTTTCCAACACAACCACACACATCACATCATTATGATGTCTCCAGCATTAATCAAACAAGCAGCAGTGGGGATAGAAAGACAGTCAGACATCTTGTCCCTGTGCTTTTGCCAGATTGCTGCAAAGGATGCAACTAAGACTGCAATTCACATAAAACAATGACTGCCATTGCCTTTCAGAGTAAAGGAGTTGGAGGCAGAAGCAACTTAAGGTTGAAAAACAATCACAAGTTGGGCTACTTTTACATTTGGAAACTTTTTATAAAGATTTTTAATCAGAATATCAAGTGAGGTGGGGAGACTTGATCCTCTGCAGCACTTCAACACAATGATCAACAACGGCAGCACTCACAGACAGTGGAGGTGTCGTCATGGACTTGATGAATCATGAAAACTGGTTAGCTTTGATCATACTGAACCTGATATCACTGTGACACATTTCTTTACTGTAACAGCTGCTGCTGTGAATCATTCGAATCAGAGCGCACTGCATACAGCTGCTCAGGTTTTTCACAGCATGCTGCCACAACAAAACAACATACTGACAATGTTACTATAATTACCTTTAGTAAGGTCACACACATGCACAGGGAGCCTGTCTGTCCTGGAACACAAACTACAACACTACCACAGCTAAAGAAGGAAAGAAGGATATGCGCAATCAAAAAAAAAAAGCCAACAAAGACATTGTTTTTTCCAGGTAGCAACCTCCAGAGCTGAAAAATGAAGCCAAAATCTAGATCTAATCTTATCAACAGGTACATTTCTCCCAAAGTGCTCCTCTCATCTCATTCAGTCTTCAGGAGAACTGAAGTCCAGTCCCTTGATCTGGGAAATATGTACACGTGGATATAACGTGTCCTTGCTCCTGCCACTTTGGATTTGTATGTTTTTCCTGAGGCAGATATAAATCTAAGTGTCATTCTCACACAGGAACATTAAGCATTTGACCTCACTTTGACTTAACAGCCCATTTTCCTGTTGTCCTGTACACATGTTCACCTCCTTTCTCATGAACAGGCTATAAACTGGGCCTGACCCTTGTCACCGCAGTGACCAGGTCTTGGGAACTCTGTCGCCACGGAGACTCCATCACCTTTGCTTCCCGGCTCCTAATATGGCTGTGTCATTCACACAGTGCTTCCTGTTGTGGGGTGAGTTCAGACTAAGCAACACTTTGTTTCTTTAAGTTTGTTTCTGCATTTTTTCATACCCTTTTCAATCTTTTGTTTCTCTCTCTCTCATACACACATATGCACTAACACACCTAAGAATGCATGAATACCCAAGAAAATAACACACTGAATGCTGTATGCTCATATATACAAAAGCCACATACACAAGACCTGTTAAAGAGTCACAAACAGTGGCACAGAAATAAAGTGGGAGACAAAGCAGCAGACAGGAATCGGTCTGTCGGTAGGTTTGTCAACATCAAAACAGGAAAACTGTTTCTAGTAAACAGTTCCCACACACACACACACAGAAAAACAGAAACACAGACAACATGCAGGAAATAAAGACATCTCTCTGTTCCCACACGCACACAGACTTACAGTCTCACCTCTGAAAAAAATTGATTAAAAAAAAAAAGAGCTCAGACAGCTGACTTCCCACAGTTTTAGTACAGTAGGTGCAAATACACACATACAGTACACAGGGAACAATACTGAGAGAATCAAGAAGCAGGAAGCATTTTAGAAAGAGAGAACAAGAAACAAGTGCAGTAACAGAGAAGGAGGGGAGGAAACAGAGAGAGAGAGGGAGTGTGAGAAAGGATCAAGATCAAAGAATTCAAAGGGAATTACAAACAGAGTTGGGATAAGGTGAGAGGAGGAGAAGAGGGGGAAAGACGGAGGAATGAAGACAGAGCGACAGAAAAAGTTCATTTTCAGCTGTCACACGCCTGTTGAGCATTGCCAATTGATCGTGGGAAAGAAAAATGGTCAATCTGCTCCATCTATCATCAAAGTTGGTTTTTTTTAGCTATGCACATTTCCTCAACACATACACACACACACACACACACACACAGACACACACACTAAAAACTGAGCTTAATGTGTGACTGCTGGGAACACAAACCTCCCATTCATCACAGATTTTATGTGTGTTTCTTCAAGTCGTCACTGCACTGTAAAATACACAGTAAAACTTTATAGTTTCAATTGTTTTTGAAATACTTTTTTTTTTAGATTAGATAAAGCTACTTTGAACTTTGAGGAAGTCTTACCACAATATCAAGATATGCTTCGTACAGTCAAAAGGGCAAAGGATCTGAAACTGAGCCACAGCTTCTCAGTTTACCCCCCTTATCAATTAAGCTTGTTCTTCACCTGTAGATCTTTATTTTATTTTTTAAATAAATGACCCACTCTGCTTTTATTTTCTTTTAGGATCTCTTGCAGCCTTCATGGTTCCCTCCATGGCTGCACATTTTTCATAACAGTCTCCTCCTTGTTTTCTCTTGTACACTGTATTCGAATTTGATCCCTTCAGCTACATGAAACTTAGAGGAAAACATTTCAGAAGTTGTAAAATGTATTTATGCTTTCTGTTGCTATAAACGGGAGTTCAAAGTTCAAAAGTATCTAAAAACATTACAACAATTGTGGATATGCAAGTGTCAGAAAATCTGAAAATATTACCAACGCAAACCAAGTGGGACACACTTCAAGTGCGTGTTTATAAAGTCCCACGTGGATGAACTTCATGGATCTTCAGCACTGTAGAAACACTGATAAACAGGCTTTTTTTTTTTTTTATTTCTAGGGGAAAAGTTCCAGCACTCTGGGTGGGAACACGGCTACCGTTTATTAACTGTATGCTTTACTGTCAATAAATCTAATATTGATGTCACACCACTTCACTGTGTGACATGCTAATTTATTACCACGAACACAGGCCTCACATCATCCTGCTGCTTTTAAAATCACAGCACTTAATGCGCAATTCACCTCTGCAAAAGTGTTTCAATAACCTTTGGTAAAAGTGCTAAACTTTAAATATAAAAATATATATATATAAGACAGATTTGTGATATATTTGCTGTAAAACTGCTCTCTTTGGCATGTTGAGCCAACCTACTGTGGTCTATCCAGCTAAACATCTTTCAGTGCATTGATTCCTCTTGCTCCTCCTCTCTCACACCATTAACTGTAAATGATCCATCACCTCTGGAGAACAACAAACCTCCAAACTTAAATCAAACAATTTGAATTTTTCCCCAAAATAAACATCTTATTCTCTCCCTTTTCCCCTTCTCTTCTCCTCTCTCTCTCTCTTTCCGTTCCCATTCCTCCTGTTCCCATTCTCCCAAAACCCCCCCCAAAAAACAATCCTTTCATATCCTGCGCTGGCGTGAGAAAAACCACAAGAAAAATGACAAGGGTCCAGAAAAGAGGGAGAGAAATGGTGTGAAAAGTGAGAGCAGGGTAGAGGTCACGACCGGAGAAAGTGGGCAGGAAGGAAGGAGGGCGAGAGCGAGAGAACAAGAGACAGAGAGCGCGAGGAGAGGAAAGGAAGCAGGTGTTCTTGAAAAAACACAACATGCGAACTGAGTCAGGTGTAGAACTCAGAGGAAGGAAGAAAGAAAGGGAAGAAATGTGGTTTGTAACAGATGGACTGTGAGGGCAGAATTAAAATTTAAAACATTATCATCAATATTTCATTGTTTGGCCGTGGGTTTGATTTCAGCATGTGGGCAGAAGAGTTCTTCTTACGGCTCATTTTAATAAAAGCACACAAATGCATGCAAACATGTAGAATCTGCTGCTGTTAACGCAAAACTTGTGTGTATATTTGTGAGGAAACCAAATGCTCAGTGACCGAGTGATTAGTAAATAAGAAAATTAATACATTGGAATTTCCCCATTGTGGGACAAATAAAGGATATTCTAAAGTACAAATCCAGCTTCAAATGACATTTTTTGCCCTTATTTATTGTTGCTATGCATGCTTTTTCCCTTAGCTTGCCATCTGCCCCAACTGGACAATAATCAAACTGTAGATATGGGAATGCTGACTCATGGACACTGACCATCAGGCATAAGAAATGCATGAGGTTGAGTACAAAACAAGTTGAGCACAAGACAAATTCAGTATAACTCTGATTATGTTTCTGATACTTTTTAGTATGATTTTAACCCGAAACAGCCCACTGTATATCAGCCATGCAGTTTCCAGCTGGACAATTCTATGTTTGTAACAGAGGTTCGTTCTAAACATGTCACAGATCCAGACCAGTAAAAGTGTGTCGAGTAGCTACAATAACCAAATAATACTACAATATACTCGAAGTTAGGTGCATGAATTCATTTGGTAGAATGTTAAACTGTAAAATGTGTGTTTTACATAACAAATTAAAGTCTCATGTTAAACCAATTCTCATTGAGCTTCTCTGATATCATTTAAGAGAAGCTGTCTAAAAGTTAGGGCAACTTTATAAGGCACAGTTATGGTAACACAATAAAACAAGGAGTTCATCTTTTTTTATTTTCTTGTTGAGAACTTGCACCCACATCCAGCTTTTTCTTTCTTTCTTTCTGGGTTTGAACCTTCCCAGGGAACTTTCTATGTGAAGTCTGCATGTTGTCCCTGTGTCTACATGGGCTTTCTGCCGGCGCGACAGTTTCTACCCACAGTCCAAAGATGCGTGTGTGTGTGTGCGTGTGCGTGTGTTAGTGATTTCAAATTGGCCATTTGTGTGATAAAATAAAGCACTTAAACTGCATGGAATAAAGCAACACCTCATTACTGTGTGAATGGATGAACGTGGCTTCAGTCATCAGTAAGACTATAAAAGCACTATATTTACAGCCTATTTCATTACAGCTATTAATTATTGGCTGCTTATGCCCTAATTGCTATTTTTGGTACCAGGTCTTTGCTCCTTATTTTAATATAAAACCTGCAATGGCCTCATTCTCCAACATTGCCAAAGCATGGCACTTTTAGCAACGCTATCTGGTAAGTTGCATTAATTTGGCAAAGATCTGGGTGGCTGTGACTCAGGAGGTAGAGGAGGTCACCTACTGATCAGAGGGTCAGCGGTTTGATTCTGGGCTGCATGCCAAGATATCCTTGGGCAAGATACCGAACCCCAAGTTACTCTCGGATGCAAGCGTTGGTGTGTGAATGTTAGACAATAAAAGCACTTAGCTTAGTCACTCGTGGAAGTGCTTGTGTGAATGTAAACATGTTGTGTAAGTGCTTTGAGGGCTCAGACAGAGTAAAAAAAGCACTAAATAAACTAAACTAGTTCATTTACCATTCTTCCTCTTCTTTTGGCTGTTTCCTTTAGGGGTCACCACAGCAGAACACCTTTCTCCATCTCACCCTATTCTTATGCTTCCTCTGTCACACCAACTCTCTGCATCTCCTCCTTTACTAAATACAAGAAACTCCTCTGTGGTCTTCCTCTTTTCCTCCTGCCCGGCAGCTCCATCTTCATCGTCCTTTGTCCAGCATATCCACTATCCCACCTCTGCACGCGTTTTTAGGTTGGTCACTTTGTGGTCAAACCAGATTTGTACATTTAATTCTGTCGGTCTGTGATTCAAATTTCCCCTTTGCGGGACAATAAAAGCCGTTTCTTCTTCTTCTTCAAAGCTGTGAAACATAAAACATTACATTATCTTCATGGACAGAAACATTTTTCAGGCGCTATAAATGATGAGCCTGCAACTTAACCCAAACTACTGCAGATATCTGAGAAACCTACTGATCCAAAACCTGCTGAGATAACTGCAAAAAAAAAAAAAAGAAAAGATACTGGTAAAGGTACTTGCTAAAAGCAAATTCAGCCAACTTTTATGTTCACAGTGACTGCAGAGTGGAAGATAGAAAAGGCTGAGACAGATAGAGGGAGACAACAGGAGAGAAAAGAATGAGTCACAGTGCTTTCCAGCATCAAGAGATGCTGAGAGCATCAATCACACAACAGGCACACACACAGATGCTAGTACCAAGACGCACACGCACTCTGAAGAGAATGCAGACTCAAGTAGGCGAGCTGCACCACCAAGATTGTAATTAACAAAGTGCCTGTTGAGGAGAAATACAACAAAGTGCTAACTCAATCAATGAAATTAAGAAAGCAGAACAACAGTGAGAAAAAAATTTCAAAGAAAAATTGTACGTGATAGGAGCTGAGTTTTTATATCAGATTTTTAATGCCATTCATGAGCGAAAGATGTCTTTTTACACTCCACACAGACACACAATCTGCTTTCTATTGACTGGAAACTGTTTTAAGAGCCATTCATTCAGTTCATTTAACACAGAAAAGAGCAGATATTATCCTCTATGTGTGTGAGAGTGCGTAAACACAGTGGCAAGATCCCCTGTCAACTGTCCTCTCTACGTAAAAAATGGCATTAAAGATGCACGAACCTTACGTGTATATGCACATGCACGCAGCTGCTTCTAGTCAGCAGACTTATGTAACAGCACTGCAGTAAACTAGGAGCCTCCCACTGAGACAGAAAGAAAAAGGAGAGAGAGACAGACGGAGACATTTACGCAGAGAGCGAAGCTTGACGAGTGAAATTAGACTGACTGAATGAATTTATTCTTTTCAAGTATCTGTCATTTGCATCGATATGTGGCCACATGTGATTGACAGCAGGGAAACTGGTCTCTGGCTGGGGCTGACCTATAACACACAGGATGCTCCAGCTGGCATCATTTGCTGTCCTTTCACTACCAAAGAAGCGATCAATAAAGCCAATCAGCAGTGATCAGTCAGTAATCTTATGCAACCACAAGTACAGTAGGTCAGCCATGTGATAAAAAGACATTTCAGGGTTTTCTTAATTCAAAACGTGACACATTCACACCCGAAACGCTAGCTTCAGTCTACTATTATAATGCAACAATCTGAAACTAGTTTATTGATCTAGTTGGTGTATTGATCAGTGAGCATCAATCACAAGGGAAATATAACCCCATAATACAAACACAAACAACATGCCACACTTAAAACAGTGGGACCAGAACTGGAAAATATTACCACTGACTTTTATTTTCTCCTAAAATAATGTTTATGTGTAGCATTAAAATTTACCACAGTTTTTTAGCCAGCATTAAAAAAATGATTTCTTGACTGCTTCAAGAGCAAATGAATCGTTATTGCACCCTTTTACACACTTGTGGATTATTTGCAATGCATTTTGGAATACCTTTCAGTTGCTGTAGTAGATGTATTGAGCTAATGAATTAAGATCAACGTCTGATCCAGACACACAGAACAAGATCAGATCATCTTGGTATTGCACAGAGATGCAAACCCTTGAGGTTGAAATGGTACAAATGTCTTTTGTGAAACAAAAACAATTTATCTGCACTTATATTACGGCCAGTTAATAAGATGCTTCCAAAAAATGATCCAATGCTTAGGTTAATTGGTGATTCTAAATTGCCCACAGGTGTGAATGTGAGTCTGAATGGTTGTCTGTCTCTCCGTGTTAGCCCTGGACATGAATTACTTACTGACCTCATCACTTCAGCAAACTAGAAAATGCAGATTTCTGACATGTGGTTTAGATTGTTTTTTGTTTTTGTTTTAAAAAAGGGCCTATCTTAACCAAAAACAAACCTACTTTTAAACCTAACCAGTCTAACTACTGAAAGACTAAATTGAATGTTCTTGTGTGGGGATGGAGCGCTAGCCTCTTGAGTGAAAGTCCTGTGACTTTCGGGGTAAACAACTCCACAAGACCAGTCTGTCAGGATTCATCCATCTTCCTCTCATTAATATACCATCAAAGTCAACAGAAGTCAGTGAGACAGCAGATGTTGTTCTACTTGTTTAAAATACACACCCACCCACACACATACGTAGACACACACACACACTGACTGCCCCACGGCCAACCATTACCGATGTGTTTTCTGGCTGCAGTTGGGCCTATGTGTGTTTGTGTGTTTCACTCTTGGTTTTATGGATTTCTGGTCACTATTACTGACTGCAGTCCAACTTGTTTTGTATAATGTGAACTATAGAGCGAAATCATGCAGTAAAAAGGGTATGAAAACAGTGGGCCCAGTGTTAGGGCTTCTGGATAAAGTCCATGCTCACAAATCTACTTGCACAATTATTTTTTATTACTGTGAAAAAAAAAGTATTGTAATAATATTTGTAATTTATTTTTTATTTGAGGGAAATTTCCTTCCTCTTTTGGAGATTTTTAAGGTGTGGTTGTGTTTTGTCATTTTGTATTTATGCCTGTTACGAAACCATATTAATATGATTCAAATCCCCTATTTGAGCAGCTTCTGGTCGCATTAGTCTTGTCTTCATATCACTGTGGAGCTCTGAGGTTATAAGGAACAATGCTCTGAACAAGCTGCAGGTCAAGTGTTAATGCACAATGAGGTTTGCATTTACATCTGGTTCATTTCCATATCCCATGAATCTTATTAAACAAAACTGCTGTGAGCTCAGCTCAATAACCCAAATAACCATCCTCCACCTACACATCCAGCAAGACACGGCAACGCCGTCTGGCTCTTTGTAGTGCTAAAATAATTTACAGACATTTCACAGACATTTGATAACAAATACATATGACATTTTTCAGCATCATCTCTCAAGTTAGTCCAGTACAGATGTCCCTGAAAATTAAGCGCTACTTTGGGATTTTTACTAAAATCTTCCAATGGAGAAAGATTCTAAAGTTGCCACTTACTTGAGTAAATTGTATATTTTGAATACATAAATTTACATTTCTGTTCTATATTTCTGTTCCAACCGCTCCTGGTGAGAGTTTTGCATTGAAAATACAAACAGATTATGGGCCCTTAAACATTTTGTTCTTCAAATTACTGCAAATATACTATTTGTCTCCTTCTTTTGTATTTTTATTGAAATGACGTATTTATGTGTTCTGTAATTTTTGTTTTACCAGCTGCATTCTGAAAATAAATGAATTAAATGATCACTAAACTCAATTGACTGATTAAAACTATAATTAATAGAATGAAAAGAATTTAAAGAATTTGCTTGACCCAATGGTTTTTTTTGTCCCTCATTATCACCTAAGAGCTCGTTTGTTTTTGATGACTTCATCTCCCTGGAGAGGGAAAGGTGGGAACAATGTGCTGACAATAACCATGCACACACACACACACATTCAGTTCTGCATTCCTCGCATATCTTACACTAATAGCACACACATACCTGGCTTATCGCCTGATGGATGGAAAAACAAGCACATCTATATGACCACACATAATATGTCTTTGACTGAAGTATTTGCTGACTCTGCATCTAACCAGCATTGCAAATACAAAACAGGGACCCATGAATGTAACCTGTGCTGCTGTTCTGACTGCGGTTCAACTCTTTTAACAACCCCTCACGGTCCACACACAACAGTCTGGGAACCACTAGCGTCACTGGTTCACCACCACGCACCACTATTAACATGTAAACAACCCTTTTATTTAAAAAAAAAAATTAAACTTTTTGTGTCTGTGTTAGTGGTAACTTATTAAAATGAACAAGGTTACTGCAGTGATGAGTCCAACTATTTGGTGTGATGATCTCTCTCTCCCTCTGTGGAGACAGGCAGAAGTGTAAAACAATACATGAGGACTGAAGACAAGCTGGCAAGAATGCAGTTTGCCGTGTCAGTGGCTCCTATTTCTCACCTTTTCTCAATACACGTTTCTCTCTGGCCTACATGTTTTATCTATCTCTTGATAAACACCCATTTCTCCAACTTAGAAATTTTTAAACCATTTCCCATTATTCAGGCCTCCATCTTTTCTATACTACGAATGACTTGGTCAGATTATGGTGATTAGTCACTGTGACATCAAGCCATTTATATAACCCTGTAGTACACTGTCTGCAAGGCCATCTGTCAGATTAGACCAGCGAACATGATAGGCTCACTCAGTGGATTAAGTTAACTGGCGTGCATGTATAAACAACATAAGATCAAGCTGATTTGCTGCAAATGAAATAGCAGGGGAGGCCTCACATTGTAGCGTAAAAACAGGGAACCAGCTAGCTACCATGAAATCACAGTCAAAAGAAGTTTCTGACATGTGGCAAAGTTTGTAACATGAAAGGAAATGATCTCAGGTTGTTTGCATGTAGCAAATTTGGTAAATCTGGCGTCAAGCAAGCTGGCATGCCACGGTGCCGTAATGCATTAGTAAAGCAAACAAGCACCCAAATGGCCTTATTGTCTCATTAACCTTAACTGCCACTTTGTGGGCCATTTAATTTGGTATGCAAATATTAAAAGGCGCACAGTGTTTCAGAATTCGAGGAAACAAGACATAGTAAAAGTGAGGACACTAATCCAGAGAGCCATACCTTTAGGCCACAGAGAAGGTCATTTCATTTTGGATTGTAGTAATCTCCTTAAGTAAAGCCAAGAAGGCCACCAAAGAAGGACAACAACGTTGTAGAGTTGCCAGACGTGGACTCTTTTGAGTACCACAATGGTGGCATACAGTAGCTGTAAGGATATGCAGTCAACTGCGCGATCATGCAAATAAACAGATTAGAAATAATTACTGGTTAGAAAGGCCCCTTTAAATCAGACTGGGCTACTCCTGAGACTGTTTAGCCTCACTCTGAATTTTAATGAGATATTTTCTTCCTGTATTTAGCTGATGATTACTGATCCCTTTCTTCATTAAACATCTAAAAGGATGGGCCAAGAAATGATCTAAAAAGAAATCCACTTTTTGTAGGAAAGTATTCTGACAGAGGACAGAATAACACAAACTGCTGCCGTAAAAAAAGAGCAGAGAAGCTCATTTAATAATAAGATGGAATTTCAAGAAAAAATACTTTTTTTGTGCATGAGTGCAGTGCCTCTTTCCCCTCAAGTTCAGTCCTCTTTTCTGTATTTTCTAGTGTGTGTGTATGTGTGTGTGTTTATTTTTTTTTAGTTCTGCCAAGCAAGACCTTATCTCAGTGTATTTGTATTCCGAATACAATGACAATAAAGGCTTTCTATTTGATTCTATTATATTCTATCAACACAGAGGCTTTTGAGGTCAGTGGGTGTAACTTAATGAGTGACCTGCTCCACAGGGTTCATAAAATTAAGTGAAACAATTTTGGCTACGTGAACTATAAGTGACAGATTATGATCACTTGTTCTTTGTCATGAGTTTTAAGCACGCTCCTGTGTCTGCAGGTACTTAATTCTGACACAATGTCTGATAACATCCCTAATCTTGTATTAGACCACCAGTCTGCTGTTATATGAAGCTGGATAGACTCAGAATAAATATATTTGGCAAAAACAAGTATAGTTTGGTTCATTTTTGAGAGCTTTTCTCCCCATTTTGATGCTTTACTAGTTTTCACTGAGTAACTGTGAGGTCAGTTCTGAGAAAGACGATTATGTAATGCGCCACGCTCGTAACCAAAAAGATCAACACAACACGGGATCACCTCTTCCCCTCCTTGCTCTCTTTGTCTTTCTTTTACCTTTTCGCTTTTCTTAATCCCATTTGTAGGGCTCACTCCCTTTCACTCTTATCTCAGTTTGAGCATTAGGTGGTGTTCCTGCTGAGGGTGACTTTCAACAAAGCAGGACAAGCAGAAGAAATCAAAGACAATGCACTGAATGTTTCAAAAGACCCCTCTCCTCTGCGTGGCAGCTTAAAGGACCTAAAAAAAATGCCACAATCACACATCCCTAATGTATCAGTGTCTGTGTGCCTCTTTCCTCCTTTCATTTCCCATCATCCACCAACCAGTTGCAGCAGATGATCAGTGCCCCTCCCCTGAGTCTGCTTCTTTCTGTAATAGAGGGAGTTCTTCATTTCCACTGTTGCCAAATGCTTGCTCATAGGCAATTGTCTGATAATTGTGGTTTTCTCTATTATTGTTGGATCTTTAGCCTTGCACCTTTAGGTGCCTTGAGGCAACTGTTGCTTCTTTATGAAGAAAACTGACCTTAAATAAATGTAATTGAATAGATGGAGAAACAAAAGAGAAACAATTAATTTTATTGCTAATCAGCTTATCACTCAACTGTGTCCAACCATCAGGCCAGACTGTATAGAACTTGAGCCCAATTTGGTCCCATTTGATGCCTAAATTATAAATATAACCAGCTCAGTAACCCCAATATGTGGCCTTGCCTTTAGGGGAAAAGCCTGTTTCCATGTATAAGAACAGAAGAGAGCTTGGCATGCTCGCCATGCAAGCCCTTGTAAGGCAGAAGTTTCTTAGCCTTTCTCTGCTTTGTGTAAATATGGGCTCCTTGACCAAATTATGTCTGCTGCATGCACACTCGGACACACACCCTCTCCCCTTCCATGACCTCAGTGTTGTGGGGTTACACATACAATGGTTTCACTCAGGCTGAGCCAACCAGCCAGCTTACTGACGATCCAGCTAATTCTAGTAGCTACAGTCAGTGCAGGAAGCATTAACTACACAGAGGGGTGTGCATGTGTGTGTGTGTAAGGTGTGTGTGTGTGTGTGTGTGTGTGGGGGGGGGGGGTGTTGTTTTCCCAAAAATTGGGGGGGGGCCCACGGCGGGGGAGGGGGTTGTTTTCGGGAATTTGTTTGGTTTT
>VUQK01020606.1:0-21155 GCA_015106715.1 Bujurquina vittata
GTTTTTTGTCTGTTAATGCGAGTCCTGATTGCTCTGCAAATAGTAGTACAGAAAAACGCCTGAGGCGTTGCCTGTATTTTAATGTGAATAGTTGTATATAACTATATTTACTATATTATTGTTGTAAAAATAATTTAAGCATGTTTGTGATTTTTTTTTACAGTAAAAAAAAATATTCTACTTCGATTTTAAGTTTCTATGTGATTATAAGTAAAATGTGTTAATACAGTATTTCAAAATGAAAGAATCAGCATACAGTCACACACGTGAGGTGGTGCTGAAAAAATGATAGCAAACAAGGCAAGGTAAAGAGCTTCTAAGGTCAAATATGACCCCTTATCTCCAAACAGTATTATGGTTGATCGCAATAATTTCTGAGACAATTAATCGGCCAGCAAAATTTGTCATTGTGACAGGCCTAGGTGTAAGTCACTGGTATCAACTTTGATACCAGAAATCAGAATAATATAGGAAAATCACAAGTTGAATTGGTTTGTCTTGAGCTGCGGAAATGCTTGAGTGTTATTGCTGATGATATATTGCCTGTGGAGTTGTTTTTGTTTTTTGCTATGGACACTCTAGATAAATATGTGTCTGGAGGAAATGGAGAGGCTTGTGTGAATGAAGTAGTGAGTGCATTTGACACCACAGCTCCATTGTTAAGCAGGTCCTGATTCCCCCTGAGCCTGTTGAGTGATGTAATTTTGTAGAATGAATAGACTCAAGAATGCACAGTCTTCAAGTATTGGTATGCACTGCGGCAGTATTGATATTATGATAAATTGCATTTATTTTCTGGAAATCCATAAAACCAATGATATATAAGTAATGTCTGGCTCGAAGTTCTGTCATAAAAATATTTTTATCATCCGTACAGGTTTTTAGTTTTATGTTTAAAGTCATAAAGATTTGATATCAGTTAGCTTCATTTCTTTATTGAGACCAATGCTGACAGTGGAGGTGGATTTTGTAATATGTAAACAAAAACTAAGCTTTAAACTTTTCAAGGGGTAGAATTTAGGCAGCAATTTGTGTTAACTAGCCCCTGAGTGTTTATCCCACATCCCACATCCTGATAATGCTGCTTCACCCATAGTTGTAAGGTCCTCTAAATACAAAAGCAATAAGTCCTGATTGATTGTTTCTGTTTCCAGAGAAACTTCTCCTCATGCTTTCCAGTTGGAACTGTTCTTCAATAATGTCACCAAACTCAACAGCCCCGCCTTTCACAGACTGGGCAGGTGAGAATTATTTTCCCCTCTCCTTTTTTGTTGCTTTAAACTGCTTGTCATTCTCTATATCTGTATTTCCTGGTTGAATCTCAAAGGTTTGTCTCACCTGTAGAACCAGTCACAGTAGCATCTGAGACCTGTTCTCATAGGCCTACCGTGTACCCACCCATACTCAGTTCTCTTTGTTCTTATGCTTGGCTAACTGGTCTCTCCAGAAACCTAACCTAACCCTACTCACACTGTAGCTGAAAAAATGTCAAGGTCTCAGTGAAATATGTGATTAGTGGAATGTTTGAGTCAAGCACTTTTATTCTAACCTTGTAGTAACTGAAGAGTATGCAGTAGCACCAGAGAGTAAACTTGTACTTAAAAGTGGTCATTGTATAAGAGTTATTTTAAAAAAAGAACAGTGCAAACATAACACACCCAAGTTATTATACCTGCTGGGAAAGCTGGGAGGTGAGTGGTATTTTTTTAAAAACCTGTGCGGTTGCTTTTACAGCATCTTACAAATGCATTAATAGATGTGATTGTTTATGGATAACATTTCTTAGATAAGGGATCATTCTTAAAGCCTGATTTTGACCAACCCGTTTGAAATGTAAAACCCTTAAAGCACAACTGTGTCTACTTGAAATAACCTTTCTATGTCATTATATTGTGACCAGTTCAACCAGATAATTATAATTATAATTTTATAGTTTATAGGTGGCTGAAGAGGCAGAGTTATGAGTTGTAGTTAATTCAAAAGCACTCAAATCATTTGACCATGGCGCATTAGAAACCAACTACATATACAGTCTTACAATGCGGAATCATACCATTTTTTTTTAGAAATGTTGAGGAAATAAGAGCAGAATGGGATATAGGTCATGATGAGGGTGTGTGTTTAAATAAACAATAACAAATAAACAAAGCTTTACACGCTGGATACGTGAAATACGTGTAAATGTTTTGTGCTGTAAAAATATTTTTCAGACTCACCCATTCTCAATGGAGCCGTTCACACCGACCACGTCCTTTCACAGGACAAATTTCCGGCATTTATTTTTTTCGGATCAAGTTAGATTTTTTTTTTTTTTTAGCAGCATGTGAGCTCCTAGCTCAAACTGTGCACCAATACACTGAATATACAGTGAAATGGGAACAGTAAAATAATACAGCTTTACTTCAGACACACAGCTACAGGTGCTCTGGGTCAGTCGGCTCTCTGAAATTATTACTCTGCCTCCTCAGATGTGATCCCAACTCTGCCAACAAGCGCTCAAACTGCCCACGGAATATCCTGAAATATGCGTGAAATTGGCCGCGATGCAGCGTTATGGAATTATATTTAGGTCAAAAGTCATGCATGAGAAAAAACATAATCCATGCAAATGTATTTACTCGAGGAATGAATGCTGTACCTGCGCTCTTGAAATTAAATTATTTGCACGGATTATGTTTTTTTTCTTGTGCGTGACTTTTGACCTAAATATAATTCCACACAGCTTCAACTTCAGGATCAAACCATGAAACTCTCCCTGCTGCTGCTTTCTCATCATAGTTAGATGAACCCATAATATGTGTTTCTTCCTTCTCTTGTTTAGAAAGAGATGGCCCTCATTACAACATGGCAGTATGTTGACTGCATTTTCTTCTACAGTGTGTTTTTTGGGGACGATTTATTCAGAAAAATGTGTGTATATAGGTTACATGACAAGTTTGCATCCGAAAGTTTCAGAATTTCGTGACTTTTTTTTCACAATGCGTCCAGTGCATCCTTGAGTTCAGGGGTAGTTCAGCACGTGTTTATATTAACACTCTTGTTTTAATGTGCTCTGTCTTGCTTTCTGCCCACAGTTTGGAATATGATGAAAACAAGTCCATTGTTTTCAGACCCAGTGGAAAGGTAAATGGTCACTCAGACGAGTGGATTTTTTTAATTAAATTTTTTCTTCTCCCCTGTTGATTTGTGAATAACTAAATGGATTTGATCATGCAGGTGAACACAGATGGTCTAGTGCTGCGTGGCTGGTACACGAGTCTGACTGTGGCGGTGTATGGGACAGCGGAACGGCCACATGGACACGACCAAGACTCGCCTCCTCCCCCTCCACCACCACCGCCTCAACAGCCAAGCGGGCTCAAGAGGATTATTAAACAAGGTGGGCAGTACTAACTTAAAACTTACCACCATCATACCACTTCTCACTCAATCACACTAGAGGAAAAATAGGGCCGCATCCTCCTCATGGCTAGAAAAAAAAAATGGTGGTTGCCCCATGATTGCATTGAGTTTTTCTGCAACAGATTTGCAATTTTCACTGGCTTCATAGACAGCAACTTGCCAACTTGACCCCGGCAATCACAAACTGACCACAGAATCATTCTTATTGCTGTTTTATCGCTTGAAGCACCAAAGTTGCTTTGAAGATTGCAGCGGAATTCGAGTGGCTCCAGACCTTCATTGCATACAGCCACAATAATTTTGGTCGTGTCACGTCTCCAACCACTGTTTTCCCTAGTGTGACTGTAGCATTCCTTAAAGTAAAAATTCCTGTGCAGACTAGTCTTTCTTGTTTTTTTTTTTACTAAGTTTTTATTTATTTTTAACCACAATAGTAACACTTTTCTATAATTACATTCTTCAGTTGCAGCTGTTTACATTCCACATTAAAACTGACAAAGGAAGACGATACATGAGACTAGTCTAATGAAAAATCATGTTCAAAACATGGGAAAAAAATGGAAAACTCACAGTAGATTGAACTTCCATAACACTGTCCTGTAAACCTGTACATCTCTGTACAGGTTCTTCATTTTAAATTTATTGCTGTCATGATTTGTGTTTTTAAGAGTGGGAAAAAGATGACCAGTACAATGGCAGTCCACCAAGGCCAGCACCCAGAGGGCCTCGCACTCCACCTGGTCCTCCACCACCAGACGATGATGATGAGGAGCAGGTTCAAATGACTGGTATGACGTATAATATATCTCACAATTTTAGCCACTGTAGATGTAGATGAGGTCAGGTTGGCTTAGAGTGGATCAGAGTGGGGAAACAGTTTACATTGATACAGCTGTACAAAGTAAATTGTGTGTGTGTGTGGCTTTTGACTGAACTTTGCTTTGTAAAATCTACAGTAGGCGAGGCCAAAGATGAGCCGACAGAGGGCCGTGACGACTACCTGGAGAATGTATCACCTGAAAGATCGCTGCCGGCTGATGAAACATACTCAGATGCTGAACAAGAGGAAGAAGCAGATGAGGAGGAGGAAGAGGAGGAGCAGGAGGAGGAAGAAGATACTCGGACCGAGGGGAGCGCTCCGGAGGAGGAGGAGGAAGAAGAGGATGGAGGAAGGTAGGGGAGTTCTTATGCAAGAGTAGGATTCTCTGCAAACCCAAATGGACACTTCTCCAGAAACCGTTTGATAGTAGAAAGTCAACACTACACGTGCTTGCCAGATGTCTCGGGGGGTGGGGGTCCACAGGAGCAGGGTCCATTTGGGACTGAGAGTGAGAAAGTGTGTGCTCTGGCATGCTGCATCCATCTTAAACTGCTGGATGCTGAAGACTCTCAGCTCGCCCTGAAAGGGCTGCTCTGAAGGCTTATGGTTAAACGTCATAAGCTAACATGCGGATGTCTTCCTGACGTGTCCTCACAGCCATGGCTGAGTGTGTGCTGTACTTACATCATGCATGCAAAACTAACCCTGCATGTTTGGAGTGATGCTGCCAGGTGGTGCCAGGTTTGTGAGTGTATGCAGCTGTGTATGAGAAAGGGACTATATATAGTTTCTGCTGGCCTCCTCATTCTCACTCGGTTTCATACACGTTTTTATGAAACAGATCATATTTGATGCATTTACATGTGTTTACAGTTGATCAACTTTCTCACATTTGACTCCTCTCCCTGTGCTGCTAGATAATGACGGTTATGAACAGATTTCCAGCGATGAGGACGATCTGGATAATGGTAGCTTCAAGTTGCAGAACTTCGACATGGACTACACTCCCGAGGATCTTGCGTCCGTTCCACCAGTCCAGTATGACCCATACGAACGAGAACTCAGAGCCCTGCTCTACTTCACACCTCCATACAAGACCCGCTTTGATACCCAGGTTGAGAAGGTCAGGTCCACTGTGGAGGAGCCCAAGGAGGCTGATGGAGCAGAAGGACCAGCAGGTGGAGAGGAAGCTGAGGCTGTGGCTCAACTGAAAGAACTTCTAGCTAGTATTGGTGATGACAGAGATGCACGCTGGGTCACTGCTCTGGAAGAGGCTCCTGGACTTCTGGCCAAAGGGTTGGCTTATTTAGTTAAAAGGGGAGAGGAAGAGGACCCTGTTAGAATTTTAGTCCAGTGGTCTCGCCGAGCTTTGAGTATGGACATTGCTCTCACACAGCCCATTGCACTTAACCTCAGACAGCTAAAGGCTGGTGCTAAGCTAGCTTCATACCTGGCAGAGTGTCCTCAGGGCCTCACAATACTGCTACGTGAAGGTGCCCTCAATGTGCTGCTGGAGCTCCTCCATACAGCCCATGTCTCCTCTACGCTGAAGCTGAGTATCCTAAGAGCTCTGGATGCTCTGATCAGTGCTCCGGCAGGGGTAGAGGCCTTCCTACATGCAGGAAATTCAGAGAAGAGTGGCTACCAGGTTAGCAATATCCAATCTTTATCTACCTTTGTTTTGCTGGTTTCTAGAAAATAATTTAGATAATAAACCAGCTTTAAATCCAGTGCATCTAAATTAAAGTGATTGTGTAGAATAATCCACCTGACTGACCACCTATCCTTTATCTGCTCCACAGCGTCTAGTCCAGCTGTTTCTGCGTGAGGAAACAGTGAGGGTCATAACAGCTGGTAATGCCATATTACAGAAAAGCCACATGTATGAGGTACTAGTCGACCTACAGCATGCAGCAGCGGCATTGAGTGAGCCACAGCAGGTAACAACACGCCATACCCACACTTTCAAATATGTTTTTGTGGCTGAGAATTTCTTCATGGTAATCCTGACTGGCCAACATCCCCAGGAGGAGATGGAGGATGCTGAGAGCCCTATGGAAGAGGAGCCTTCACTAAGCTCCTCTGCTTTGAGTGAGGCAGAGCTTGATAGGCTGGCAGGTGCTTTAGAAGAGCTACATCACCTGCTAGAAACGGCCCCTCACTGCATGGTGCAGCCCCCTGGGAAAGCCTTCCCCACTACTGCTAGAATTACAGGACCACAGGAGAGGGACAACCCCTACCCATCACTGTATAGGTACACATTCAGACGCACGTGACTTGTAGAAGTTCTGGCATAAATTTTAATATAGTTTTGACCCATTGATTGAATAAATATTTTTGCCCTTGTCCTCTTTCAGGTATATGCATGCATGCCATTTTCTGGAGAGCACAACAGTGGTGCTCTCAGCAGCTGCTGCAGCCGGCCATCTTGGTGTTACCCAAGCTGTCAGAGAGCTCCTGCGCTTCCTATCGCTCACCCAGTCAGGTCTGCTCTTCCTTCTCGCCCAGCCCACGCCCACCAACCTGCTTCTGCGTCTCCTGGCATCGATGGCAGAATCTGAGGCAGAGGAGAGCGTGTTTACTGGGGGGGAGGGAGGTCTCACAGGGCCAGGGTTTGGTGAAGAGGGCTTTGGCGTGTGGCTGATGCAGGCCCTGCATGCTCTGCAAGGCGTGTCAGAACTCATGAGCCATGTGGCCACAGGAGGAGATGGTGGTGCAGGTCTAGAAGAAGGTGACAATGCAGAGGTACTGGGCACACTCCATGCGCTCTACCTGATGACCTTCACGCAGACTGGTCGCAGTGCCGTAGCCCATGTTTTCAGCCTGGATAACAACCTTTCCTGTCTGGTCACACTGCTCCAGCACCACAGCAAGGACGGACAGGGGTACACTTGTTATTTCCTGCAACTTCTTATTCTTGACCTCTTTCTTGTTCTCTGTTTTGATTTCAGTATCAATTAAAATTTTTGTCTCTCATTCTCTATTAGTGAGGGAAAGGCCCGCAAAGCGGTGACGTATAACTATGCCTGTATGCTGGTCTTATTGGTGGTGCAGAATTCTAATGAGCTGCGGATGATGGAACAATATGCGGCTCCGCTGCTGTCTTTAGCCAAGGCGGATGACACCAATGCCAAGTTACAGGGTAACTATCACATAAGCCATATTCCAAAAAATGTTGGGATTCTGTATAAATGTAAATAAAAACAGAATTTGCAAATTTCAGAAACTCATTTTTTATTTACATTATAACAGAAATCCCATCAAATGTTTAAACTGAGACTTTTTACTGTTTCTTAGACTTTTTTTGGAATTGATGTTGTCTCAGTGGATAGGTGTGCCTAAACTTTTGACTGGTACTGTATTAGAAAAAAATGTTTTAAATGTGGGGCCCCAGGGTGGATCAGCGGTTGCACGGGCGACCACATATGCTGTGTAGCGGTGCTCTTCCCCTATCTCTCTTCCTGCTTTCCTGTCTCCCTCCATTGCAGAAAAGTGTAAGTGTCTGTATATTTTTGTGTTTGTTTTTCAGAGCTCAGTAAATGGTTGGAGCCTCTAGAGAAGCTTCGCTTTGAGATTGGCAGCATTCCCACCCTAATCGACTTTATCAAACAGGTACAAATCTCTCACTCAATATACACTCTTCTAAGTAAAGTAACATTTTTCATATCTCCTGTTGATAGTCATAATAAATCTTTGTAGGTGGCAGTTTTGAGGTAGCTGCCAAAGAATTTGTGTGTGTGATAGCTCAGAGGGTAGTCCTGGGACCAGGGCAGGGGCAGAGTTAGCAGGTTGTCCCATCCCTCAGCTGTTTTTTTTCCATAACCACACACTAAGTAATGCAATAGGATAATTTGCCTTGAAATTGCCTTAAAGCTATATGCAAATAAGTCTGCTTTATATGTCACACTGAACATGGGTTTTCTTTTGACTGCAGAATGTGGAAAACGTGTTAACTCCTGAGGGTACTGGGCTGGTCACTGCTCTGAGGGTCCTCTGCCACATTGCCTGCCCACCTCCTGCTGTAGAAGGTAAGGACCCCAAATGTGACTTTGTTTTTATTCTTTTTTTCATATTCTTCACATTGTCTTCACTTTATGTGAAGATGTAAGAATGGATAGTTTCTCAGCAGCTCTTCCTCCACTCCACAGGTCAGCAGAGGGATCTAAAGTGGAGCCTTGCAGGAGTCCAGCTGTTCTCTGGAGAGGGTCTGGATACGTGCGTGCGTGTCCTGCAGAAGCTGTGCAGTGTGTTACTGCAGCCGTGGCGTGTGCACGGACACATGGGCCCGACTCCGCAGCGCTGCATGATCCTCAGTATATGTATCAGCACGCTCCGTTTGCTGCGCACCATGCTTACAGAGTTGCTGCGTGGTGGAGCTTTCCAGTTCAGGGACACTCGTGTGGCCAATGTGTTGGTGACTCTCCACATGATAGTGTGCTCCATTCCTGCTTCTGGGCGTCTTGACGGGGAAGAGACCAGAGTGCAAGTGCTCATCGTTGATGTCCTGCTCACCTTTACACAGGGTGTTAATGAAGAGGTGTGTGGTGTCAGGCAACGGTTTTGAAACTGATTTTGGCCTCAGTAGGGATTTTTTTATGAGATTGTGTGTGTGTGCCTGCTGCAGGTGACCCATACAGAAGAGACTCTGGCCAGCAACACGTGGTCTCTGATGCTAAAGGAGGTTTTGAGCTCACTGCTGAAAGCTCCTGAAGGTCTTTTCTCTGGTCTGACGCTGCTGTCTGAGCTCCTGCCTCTTCCACTGCCAATGCATAGCACTCAGGTATTACACTCCATTCTGCACTTTCTTTGACCCAGTTCATGATTCTTGTCTTCATATGCACATTAATATTAAAATGGCTTTGACTCCACAGGTGATATCAGTCCAAGATGCTGCTGTAGCCTTAAACACAAGAAAGCTGTGGAGCATGCACATACGCGCACAGTGGAAAGTGTTTTCCGAGGCCTTCAGGTGTGTGTGCACCACCAGCTGCCCTCCTCTCCTGGCCATACTCAGGAGAGTGTGTGTTCAGCTAGCAGACCTGTCTTCCCCCACTGCAACACTCATTATGAAGACCCTATTGGAGCTACTGCTAGAGGAGCTGCAGCCGTGAGATGGACACACAAACTCACACACCAACATAGTTTCTGTGTTTTTACTGTAAATTATATTTCAGATATATGTAATCTCCTATCTGCAGGGCCGAGGGGAAAAGTGTTTGCTGGGGCCAAGTCCCGCGTCTCCTTTCTTTGATGGATGCTCTGGTGTCTCAGAGAGCCTGTAAGAGTGCAACACTGCATCTGCTGTCGGGGTCAGTTTCTGGAGATGAACAGCTGGCCGAGCTGTTCCCCTTGCTGTTGTCTCTGTTGGTTCCTCCAACAGATCACTCCATACATCAGCAGCAATGTAGTGTACTAGTGGGGACAATATTACAGTCACTATGTGACCAGGTAAAGGTGGCAAAACACATTAAGTAAAAAAAAAAAAATCCTTAAAGGAGAAAAAAAAACCTGAAAACATTAAGCTTTTGTCTTTATTAGGACATTTCCCTCGTGGTGTCTCCACCTGGTGAAAGCTGTGTGTCGGAGGCAGAGCAGCTGGCCAACGCACTTCCCGGGCGAGAGATGATGTCATCAGTGTGCAGTTCCCTGTTGGAGGTCTTGGGAAACGCAGAGAGCAGTATGCCCCTCCTCCTCACCTGCATCAGGACTTTGACATTCCTCACAGAGCATGACTACGGACTCTACCACCTCAAAGTGTAAACAAAAATCATCTTGATTGTTTGGTTTACTGCTTCCCCACCATTACTACCATGTCATCTTGCTATAACAGTCTGTGAGTTTCTGTTAGAAACAAGTCCTTAAATACCTCTGTTTCAGTACTCTGAAGAAACACGGTGCTGGGCTGTGCTCGCTGTTGAAGAGGCTGGTGTTGTCCTTCAGCAAGGACTGTGCAGATCTGCTTTCAGCTCTGCTCGACTTTCTCAGGCAGATCCTCAACACAGAACCAATGGTAAGAACAGCTTAGATGTTCATTAAAATTCACGAACAGGGTAAACAGCTTGAAGTGTGCCACCACATTTTCGAGAGCATAATAAATAAAGCAGCAACCAAAACAGAAAGGCTCAGAATTAGGTGATAGGTTTTTCTAAAGACACACGCAGTCTGTTTGAGAATAAAGCTTTTTTCTAAAAAGCAAATTAAGCAGTATGTATAGATAAATGATTAGTCTGTAGAAGCTCTAAACTTAAAAACAAAGAAACAAACCTCTTTGGAGACAGAGGGAGTCATAAAGAGGAGCTGATCAGACCCTGCTGGTGTGTAATTAGAAGTGTATGAAACATAATTATAAGTAACAGATGGTTAAAAATAGTTGGACAAAAGATTCTTGACTGCAAAAGAAGCTACAGTAAAAACGTCACTGCTTTGAAACCATTTCTTCTTGTCCTTATGGTTACATGTTAATATTTTTAAAAGCGTTTCATTCTGCAGTAGAAGATCACCTCACAGACATATTTGACTGCATAAAGGAAAGGCTTTTTCATTGCATTTTTTTCTTGTCTTGTTTGTCCTTCTAATAATTACTTCTTTTCTCGAGCTTTTTCCAATTTGTCTCTTCATTCTGTGTCTGTCCTTGTTTTAATCCAGTGTGCTGAAGAGGGCCAAGGGTCCAGCGAGGAATCTGCTTTTGTTCCTCCACGGTTGCTGTCGGGCTCTGAAATGAAAACTCTGCTCCAGTGGGAGGAGTCTGAGTCACATCCACTACCTGCTTTAGAAAAACAGATAACGGTATAAATGATGAACACATGTAAATTGTGGTTTCCTCAAAATAAGGGTCAGTGCTGCCTTGACATTAAACTTTCATTTTTTGCACGTGTGTCTGTCTTTTAGAAACTATGTAAAGAAGACGATTCCCTGGAGGCTATGTTGGAGAATGTGATTGTTCTGAGGCAGACCTTGCAGACGGCCACAGATGCGCCTCCGACAGCTGATACCGAGCCCACTCTGCCAGCACCAGAAACACTCGGGGCCCAGTTTAATCATAGGTTCGTCCTTCGGATGACTGTTAATACTGATTCATTTCCCTCCGTGTCTTTTGGATTTTGAAGCATATACAGCTGGAGCGAGGGACGATGGCAGTTTGCAGTGACAGAATGATTGAATCAGATATTCATAAAAACAACCACATGAGCCACATGAAAAATTAATGGAAACTGTAAACTAATTGTCGCCTTGGGTGTTTGTGTTCGTAGGACAGTTTTCATTCTGTCTGAAGCTCTAGATGAGCAGCTGAAGGCTCTGTGGTTCTCGCCGTTCCAGACTGATGACATTGAAACAGATCTTGATATGGTAAGTGTGTGTGTGTGTGAGCACATTTCCAAGAATCTCCAGCGCTTATGTTAGGCCTGCACAGTTATTGCTAATAATTTTTCTGAATATTTTATTGCAGTTCTTGAGCTTTTATTCATTGATTTTACGTTTTAGTAAGTTTTTTTTCTTTTACCTTTAATCTTTGTCAGTGTAGAATTTCTCCAATAACCACCAGTTAGGATGCTCCTTTTCAACCATCCTGTTCCACTCCTGACAGTTTTTGTTTTTTTGTTTTTTAATTTTAACAGAGTTTTACTGTACTAGCCTAAAAGCAAAGATCACGGTCTGCATTTGTGTTGAAAATCTGAAATTAAAGCATTTAAATCATTGGGCAGCATAAGTTGTATTTGAAAATTGCAGACTAATTACTACTAAGAAAAATGTGTATTTTGAAGTGCAGAGGGAGTGTTCAATAGTCTGAGCCTCTAAGGAAAGAAATTAGTCTGAAGTCTGGCACAATAGTTGGTATTTCTGCACTTCTACTTCTGTATCACTTGCCAAACAGCAGAAGGGTGAACAGGCTGTGGCTGGGGTGGATCTTGTCTTTTATATTCTGGAGTCTGTGCAGACAGCTCTTGGATTGGCCAAACCTCTTAGATTCCTCAAAGACGACTCTAAAAGTATTTTCTGTTTAGTACTACTTTTTCTTTTTTCTTTTTTTTTTTGTCCAAATTTGAAGTTCTTTGCTTCTCTGGCTGGTAGGAGATTTGGAAACACCACAAGCAGCAGATCACCTTTTTGTCTTTGTTACAGGTGAAGGTGGATTTGGTGGGTCTGGCTCAGGAGTGTTGTCCAGAACTGGACCTGAAGGCGGAGCTGGAGCGCTCATTTCTGTCTGAGCCGTCCTCTCCTGGTCACACAAAGCCTCCTAAAGGTTTTCGGCTGGGCAAACACAAACATGAGACATTCATTACGTCAAGGTACAGCTTCATTGTGATTTATTTATTAAGTTTTACTCATGCACACTCTAGTTTAAAATAATTTAAATGGTCTCATCTTGTGCTTGTCTCCACAGTGGGAAATCTGACTATGTTGAGCCTGCAAAGAGAGCTCACATCATGGCTGCTCCTCGTGGCCGTGGAGGTCGAGGAGGATTTGGACAGAATGTCTCCCGACCACATGATATCTTCCGCCTACGCAAACAGAATACTTCCCGTCCTCCCAGCATGCACGTGGATGACTTTGTTGCAGCAGAGTTTAAAGACATTACAACCCCTCTAGGGCTATTGCCTCCTAAACGACCACCAAAAAGCGCCCCCAAACCCCCTACCAGAGGGCTTTTCACAGGCAACAGAGGCAGAGCTACCTTCCACAGCCAGACTCGCTTTTTCACTCCGCCACAACCTAAAGGTGTACTGCTGTCAGGTATGTAAACTCAGATATGCATAAACCTTTTTGAAATTATCATATTTTGGGTTGTGTAGTTACAGTACTTGAAGCCTCAGCTTATGTTTATGTATCGATATTGGTCAAAATTTCCCCTGTGCATATAAACCTCTGGAAAATTAGTCTGTCCAGTTAGGAGGCGATTGTGAATCCATTTTACCTGCTTTGGTGCAAATGAAAGTGACAGGTGCACTGGAGAGGCAAGAAGACAATCCCCCCCAAAAAAGTTCATACTTATTTCTCTTTCCTTTATTCCTCTTGTCCAGTTTCTCTCTAGTTTTGCTTCTTGCTAGTGTCCTTGTCACTGCTGGTAGCATCAGGTGGTAGCTTCATCCCATCCAAGTTGGCACAGGTAATCCAGTTCTTTTTGGATTGCACATCCATCCGTGCCATGCCAAGAAGGTTTGCTGTATCTCCCTCAGGAGGAGCACTTCCAGAGCCCAGAAAGTGACAGACTCCATGGAGTAACAAACTCCATGAGGGTGGCATGAGGGCCCAAACTCCTTTAGTGGGACCTGTGCTCACAGCACAAGACCATGCAGCTCAACTGGCACTCTCCAATTTAAAACCTCTGGGACATTATGTATCGGGACGTCTGTGGCCACCACCTCTAAAACCTTTCCCTTATTGCAGCTTGTTGTTGCTTCTCCAGTGCACCTGTTGTCACTTTAATTTTTTTTCATCACCTCTAGATATACTGTTTAGTTTAGGCCTTGAATCATGTGGTCAGTTTTCTCAGGAAAGTGCTCATTTTGACATTATTTTGATTGCGAGAGAGTTGCAGTTAAAAGCTTGGACACAATAAAAGCAAAAGATTTTTTATTTATTTTTTGGGAGGGTGTCAGATGTTTTATGCACGCACGTTTGAACACACTTCAAATAAGAACATTAAATTGTCCAGTAGAGGGTGACAAATCCTATCCTTTTGGTTCTGTAGGAAACTACGCTCGAAGAGAAGGAGGCCGTGGTTCATCGTGGAGCGCCCAGGTTCCAGCTGTTACTCACAGAGGGACCTACAGTGAACCCCGGGGAGGCCAGAGCAACTTCACACGAGGGCCTCTGCCTTCTCGACAATCCCCAGCAAGTATGAACTACACCTAAACACATTTCTGAACTGATATTAATTTATTTTATTTGCTTTCTTTTAGTGTATTTAAGTTGTAAATTTTGTTCTTGCATTTTATACCACTTTATCTTTTTTAATCTTTTATGTTCTTTACATCTGTCTTTATTTTTCTGTTTTATTGCATTTGTTTTACCTTATTATTAATGTTTCATCATCTGTGAACTACTTTGAACTGCACCAACCTGCATGAAAGGTGCTATAGAAAGGAAAACAAAAGTTTGATTCACTCGTTCCACACTTCAGGTGCGTATCGGCTGGCTCTGCGGGATCGAGCTCCACGTGGCAGAGGAGGCACCGGGCTGTCGTGGATTAGCGGAGGAGGTGGCGGCAGTGCTGGAGGAGGTGCCGGGGGAGGCGGTGGAGGCGGAAGAGGATCTCAGGGGAGCAAGTTCAGCGGTGGAGGAGGGAGCGGAGGTGGGAGGGGCAGACATGTTCGCTCCTTCACCAGGTAAATCCACCTGGACATTGACTGCTGCCTCTCATGGCAACAAACGGGCCAATCAGGATATTATATATGCTGTCTCCATAGAAATGTGGTTGTGATGTTGTCACAAATGATGTACAGACTGTTTGTTCCATGTTTTATTATTAGTTGTATTCAGATAATAAAGGTGATAGCAAAATGCCTTCTTTGTGTGTTTTTTTTAAGGAAATGCCAAATGATGAAAGGGTGTTTTAAAACAAAAAAAATTCTATTTAATTTGCCAGATGAATAAATGCAAATGCAGATGAATAAAAATGGCTAGTGAGAGGCTAAATCAAACTGTTCACCTGCATACAGCCAAAGTCAAAGAAGCTTCTGGTACCAAAAGTCTTGTCTTTCAAGAACATGTATTCATGCCAATAATCTGTTTATAGAGATTACTAGAGGCTAAATTTAAAATCTACCAGTTGTATTCAAAAAAATTTGTAACATGTAAAACATCCTCAAATTCCTGCAGGAAGCCTTCATCATAGGGTTCAATTCTTGAATACATGCTAAATTATACAGAACTATTGTAACTAGAACCACGGGATTAGAAAAAATGACTGATTGAAATAACTGGCTGTGTAATGGCTCTTCTGTGTATTCTATTAAATTTAACTTGCATACCTCAAATGTAATTTCTGTTGTGTGAGAAATAAGGGGGAATGTGAGTAATCTGGCCTCCACTTGGAAATTTAACATGCTAAATCGAATGTAAGCATAAACCCATGCAGACAGTGGCCTCTCATTAGTTTCTAGTTTACACAGATAAGCTGCCTCTTCAACCCACTCATTCTCCATGTTATACTTTACAAAAGGTAAACTTCAAGTGTTTCAAATTGATGCCTTGATACAACCAAAAATAAAAACGAAGGTCATAATTTAAGAATGTTAAAGATTCAGGATGATTCAAGGTGACCATTTTTAAAAGAGAACTGAGGTATTGATTGTGACTGTTTGACCCAGTGTAACACTGGGGCATCCAGGTGGCAGTTCTAACATCAAAGATTATGTCTCTTCATGGAGACAAATACAAACTGTTCTATATAACATGAAATCTTTGCTATCTTTTCTTCTGGAGTCACTTAGTGTGCTTTCTTTCATACCTCTGACAAACATATCAGTCATTACAACAGTTTGTTATTCCAACTGAGCATGGTATACACACAAAGACTTGCCTCTTCAGCACAAAACACAGCATAACACATTCTTGATTTTATCAAAACCCCAAAACTGTTGCCAAACAATTAAAAAGAAATTTTCATATGTTGTAGCATTTTTAGATCACTGTCACCTCCCGGCTTTTCTTTTTGATGCAGTCCAAGGTCAGACTCCGGGTGCCACCCTTGCGCCCTCCTTCACCCAGCTGTGGTGATGGGGGTGGACCTGATCCATGTGAAGCCTGAGCTGAATGCAGTGATAGACTGGAGGTGTGGAAAGAAGCCTCTTTCTGCTGACGCCTTGTTAGCTCAGTGTGGAGTTCCCTGCCCGATGTCTGTTGCGCTCCCTGATGCTGGTTCCTAGCTGCTTGCTCAGCAGGATTCTGGCTCCTGGTGGGCTGCAGGTCTCTGAGGAGCTCCAGCAGTTCTCTCTTCTCTAGCTCTGCTTCTGCCAACTCTTGTCTCCTTAAACGCTCTGCACCTAGCAGGGCACGCATGTCACACATCACACGGGATAACTGACCCTGCACAGAGAAGACATGGCAGCAACGTATAAGTTACTTTTCTGAGTGACTGACAATGATTAACCCCCTTAAAAGCAGTTCACCTAAAATTTACTTGAGGATTTAATAAAGTGAAAATTAACAATCAATTTCTGATCTCATTAATGTAGTTTTGATATGTATTCAGAAAAAGAAAAGTACGGTTTGAGGTCTGGACTTTGGGCCATTGCCGCACTTTGATTCTTTTCTTTTTCAGCCATTCTGTTGTAGAATTGCTGCTGTGCTTTAGATCATTGTCCTGTTGCATGACCAAATTTGGGTCAAGCTTTAGCTGTTGGACACATAACCTCACATTTGACTTGAGAATATTTTGGTATACCGACGAGTTAATTGTCAACTGCTAGGGCATCCACTCCTGGTAAGATTAGCACTGGTCTTAAATATGTTCCATTTGTAAATAATCTTCTCAATGACGGACTTTAAATTGTTTGAAAATGGCCTTATATCTTATCCCACACTGTTGGGCAGCATTTCTGATGCTTTTCTTTATGTGCACTTGTTTATTTTAGCAGGACAATGAAAAACATCATTCTGCATGTATTTCAACAACATGGCTGCAGAGCAAAAAGATTTGGTTGTTAAAGTGACCTTTATGCAGCCCAGACCTGACAACCCAAAATGAAAGATATGAGAGTAGAGGCTCTGAACCTTTAACCAAGAATGGGAAAACATTTCACTTTCAAACCTTCAGCAATTATTCTCAAACTGGATTTAAATAATTTATAAAAGACTGCATTAATTTTTAAAGTACAAATGCAGTTTAAACCTTCTCAATAAGGCCAGTTCACCTTGATCTCCTCCACCTCATTCTTCAGCTGAGACTCTTTCTGCACCATGTGTCTTCTCTGCGAGTCTAGCCGAGACTCCATCTCCCGTCTCACCTCCTCCACTTTGCACAGCATCTCCACCCTGCAGTAAACATTTAATGAGATTCAGTTATGATGGTAGTGTTACTGCTGAGCTCAGGCTTAGAAGAGGGTAGAGCACAGAAGAACTTACCTGAGCATCTCCACCTCTGTACGCAGCTCTGCTACACAGTTATGCTGTGACTGGTCAATGGAGAGTAACGTGTGGCCACAGCCATTGGGACACTCCCTACTGCGGAAGCTACATTCTGACAGGTGAGCCTCCAAGCACCGCCTCTCAACCTGCACAGGACAGCCTGAGAGGGAAGAGTCACAGGGATGCAAAGGCCTCACGTGAAGCCACCATGTTCTCAGTGCATAAGACAGGTTTTTAAATTTTTTTTACAGAAGATAAAATTTACTTGCAGGCTTTTGTTTTTTTTATTTCAAAATACCAACTGCATGAACAAAGAAGTGATATTCTAGTAACACAAAATTCTTAAAAGTCCATTTTCTACTTTGTGGAACTAACTAAAAGTAGGGTTATTAAATCTATAATGTAGTCACAGATCACAGCAATCACACAACAGCAGAAATTTCAGGTAATTTAAGTGACCTCAACTGCACACTGCATGCACACACTCCGTGATTCGACCTACCGCAGTGGTAACATATGTACTCTCCACCTGCCAAAGACAGGTCACAGGCACATTGTGAGCATAAAAGCTCACACTTGCAATAACACTGTCAAGCAGACTTTTAAATCGCTCATTAAAGAATGAAAGAAAGTCGACCCTCACGCAGTGCTCCTGTGTGAGGTTTGTGTGAGCTTTCAATACCAAAAGGTGCACCTGTTTCTGGGGTAGCCAAGACAACAAAAGGGACATCTGCTGTCCACCCACACAGAGGTGTCACATTACCATTGCAGCATACACATCAATGAGGATAACATTTACTGCCATAAAGAGTAATAAACACATTACATAAGTAGTCTTTTGTCCAAGATAATGCTGTCACATACCTGTGTTAGTGCAGGATATGAAGGCAAACTCGCACTCATCCTCATGTGCATGGAGGCTCTCCAGGGAGCAGACCACCTCACACCCCTGCGCTGCATTCACACAACGGATCTGCAGGCTGTTCAGATCATTGCGCATATACCTGCAATAAAACATACACAGACAGAAACTCATATAGTGAGATAAGCAGGATACTTTTATAATGCTCTTGACTTATTGGTTAATAGGAAAACTTTTCTGTGAAAAAGAGTACATGATTACAAGACAGAGAAGGAAGAGAGACAGATGCAGGAGATGGAGCCTGACCTGTATAGCGGTTTGAGGCTACCCAGATCCAATGGTAGTCTGTCCTCAGGACAGGAGTGGTGATGGACCAGCCAGGTGCTGATGCAGGAGCTGCAGTAGGCATGTTCACAGGGTGCCTGGAGGGGGCGCTCCAACACGTCTCGACATACACAACACAATAGACCCTCGTTGACATAGCCTACAAACCTCTCCAGATCATAGCCCATCCTAAAAAAATAAATCAATCAAAAGGTAATAGAGATTATACAACACAAGAGAAAAGCTGGGGAGGAAACTCTTGTCCAGTGTTGCCATGGTGTTCTCTCATTTGTTTCTTTGCTGCCAGTAATAATCCTACCTGAGGTGTAAACTTCCACTTCAACCAACTCCTTCTTCCTTCTTTCTGTGGGTTTTGACTTCACTTGTTCTTCCACGGGTATCCCACCCTCCTATATCTGTTCCATCCTGTCTCTTAACTCCATCAAGGTGAGGGTCTCCTCTCTAATGCCCTCCCCTACCTTTGGGTGTGCGTCTCTCTGCAAAGAGGTAACCCTGACAACAAGGTTTCAGGTGGGCAGCTGTCAGATGAGACCAGATCAGATGAGCGAGAGAGACAGACAGAATTACTGTAAAATAAACACTAAACACTGAATCTGACACAAATTCTGCAGCAGTGTTGCCGTCTAGCCATTAAAGCTATGTTGTTGTGCAGCATTCAGAGATTACTGCTGCCCTTCAACTGTTTCTCTCTCTTAATGACCCATCCTAACCCAGGTCTCTCTCTCTCTCTCTCTCTCTGAATGTGGGATTAAGATGGATTACACTCTCTCCCTCCATGATTGGATTACAGACTCAACATCAGATGGCACAAGAATGCATGATCACAAAAATCAAAGAGCACCCCAAATGCTTGGACTCATCATCCTGGGCCCTTGATATTCTCTCAGTAAGCTTTATAATCGCGCACAAATATTCACACAAATAACAATTCAAAATTACCCCGTTACCTTTGTCTAATATTAAAAATGTGTTTGATCTGAAACATGTGTGACAAATATGCAAAGAATAAAAATAAATAAATAAATAAATCAGTACATACTACAATACAGATTATTTCTGATGCATTCAGAATTCAGCAACAGTATTTTTTATTAATTTTTATGCCAGCCACAGCATAAGCATTATATTCTCATATAATAAAAGAAGCAGAGAATATATATAATTTTTCAGAGCCCTAAAATAGAGTATGTGTAAAAATCATCATTTTTACACATTCAAGTCACTAGGCATTGCCTTAATAAGTTTATACCCTTCCCACAGCATGTGAGGGGAGTATAATGTGATAGCCGTAGTGGCAAAACAAAGTACTAAGATAAACTTCGCCTACAATATTTCCGAATAAGCTTCCTATTTTCACGCTTTAATAAAAAGGTGAAGTTTTTTGTTTTCATAAAGAGGTGAAGCGAGGTCAGTTTAAAGAGGTACGAGGTGAGCTCGATTCATACTCGTCCATCGACCGGTTGCTAAAATTCATGCGGCATATAAACATCATTGACGTGTGAACTGTACTGATAGAAGAATCAAACGCACCCTTTTATTTTAGCCACGCCCGATCGCACGGGTTCAACCAATCAGATTCTTCAAACTGTTCCGCGGGAGAAACTGAACCGATGCTAGAGTTACTGAAGAGGAAAGAGAACAAGGGTTCCGTCATATTCCGTTTACAATTTGTGATATCCGGTGTTTGCATCAAGCTTTTAACGCCTCTGGGTATGTACGCGTATGAACACGTTGGCACATTATCTAACTTGCTAATAAAGTTTAATATAGACTTCCAACCGCGCTATCTTCTTTGTTATGCTAGCGTGCTAGCTAGCGGCTGTGTAACAAGTTGACGTTTCTGTCTAGAAATCATCCTGATATTCTTCCTGTTATTTCACTGTAAGCAGGCTAGAGAAGGATAGAAAGCCTTCAGGTGGATAGTTGGCCGCAGGATGAGTGTATGAGGCCTGAGTAGGTTATATTAGTCTTGATATGTATCCCATTTATCCAATGCAGATTTTTATTTTAGATATGCAAATAGGGTCAAAGTTTCTTCAGATAACAGAACTGGGGAAAGGAAAACAATGTATTGGAGTTGCTTTTGTGGTGATCTAACAAGACGGCTTTTGGTACATGTGTCCGATTATGTTTTTAAAGTGATTAGCATTAATCAGAGTTTTTAAAATGAGTTTTTCGTGATATGAAACCGCGCACAAAATACCAAACCATCTGTAATAAGTGATGATCATGTATTCGAGAAGCAAATGGCATAAAGCATTGGTTCCATGTGCCTTGAAGGAGACAACCAAACGTTGTAACTGCATTAAAAATAATTCATGAAATTTACTTTATTAGTGGACATCAAATGCCCTGATATATTGTGAGGATGTAAAACTATCACTTGTGTAGAGAAAATCACAGAAAACTACTTGAAGAAAAACTGCCAGGAGGAAGCTACCCATCTTATAGCTTCAGCTGGACCAGGGGCTAGGCCTGTCGCGATAAACAATGAATAATTAATCGCAGGATAACTTAAAATGAGGTAGACAATTTTTATTTATCGGCGTTTACTCTGGCGCTCTCCATTATCCCCTCCCTTTCTCATTTCCTTAGCTTAAGGGGGAGTGAACTATCGTGTCAGGTAGCCAGCTGAGGCGCATTGTCCTGTACGTC
>VUQK01020609.1:11054-31530 GCA_015106715.1 Bujurquina vittata
TGAAAATCAAAAAAAAAAAGGTCAAAAAAAAAGATTATTTAAAAAAAAAAAAACCCAAACAATAAAAAGTAAGCAGTTGGGCCCTGCCTCGGACATCAGAATATTTATTAAGAAATAAAACTTATAATCCTACTTAAGTAGCTTAATAGTGGACAAGATGTGTCATCATATAAATATACTTAAAGTGCCCAAAGTAAGCATGCTCACAATGTAGAATTGGACTTTTCAGAATCATATACATTATATTATTGGGTCATTGCAGCTGCTGCTTATTTTGCTTATAGAATGCTCAGTAGCTTGATCTACAGTGATGCAAAATAATAAGTAATGAAAGCTTTGAAACAACTGGTACAGTATTTGCATCCAAACTATGGTAGAGTAGGAGCAAGAGGTAGCAAAACATTGAAATAGTACATTTAACCTGTACTTTAGTACAGTGTTTGCACTACGTTATAGCCCTACTGGTACTATCTATGCTCTCATCCAATGGCGTTAATTACATTGAAGCAGCACTCTAATCCATAGCTGGTTACATGTCATATAGGATGGCCAATCACATTTCAGGTGGTGGGTGCCCCACTACCCCACCCAACATGCCCCTTTTTCATCACAAAATGAGACACTCGTGGATAAACATTAAGTGGACTGTTGCCATAAGTAAAGTTGAAAGTGGTAAAAGAGCATGAAACTGGCAAATGTAAATGTTCTTTTCTGCTGAAACTTTTCTAATAAATATTTAGATCAAATCATTTTCTCTGACAGCCTGTCATTCTTCATTTGCCGTACACGCGCTTTGACCCAGCTCTGCATTTGGCTGCATTTTAACAAAATTAGGTAAAAAATACTAGTAAAATCTGTTTGTGTTCATGTGACATTACTCATAGTTAAAGAGCATACTGGTGCGTACTTGCTGAAATACAGTGCAGCCTTACAGAGCTGTTCCAATGGCTGCAACCTCTAAGCTTTGCTAATAAAATTAATAGAGCTCTTTTCTTCTCTCATAGATGCAGAGTATTTTAGCAATACAAACATGCATTTCTCTTAATAGGTAACCAAAGATCATGGCAGCTTTGTGATCAGAACAATGCTACCAAAGGTGTGCTGTTAAACTAGAAGATTTCCTGGTTAATTTACATGAAAATAGCAACTGGAACCGTTTATCTGTAGTTTCCTCATTTCACACATAACTTGCATCTTGCGTTACCTGTAAACAATGCCTTTCACTACACATGAATGAATGCTGACGGTTTCTGATAACCCATTTTCCTCAAAGTTTCCTTGGACTGGATTTCACATGGAGATTTAATCGCAGCCAAGCACACCTAAACAATTAAGGCTGCCATTTGTTTATGCTCTGAGCTGCGGCCTGCTATCAGCTCAGGCACTTTATCATCTCCGGGGCCTATATGTAGCGTGTGGTTGTGGCGCGTTGGAGATGGAGTATGCGGGGAAATGAAAGGAGATCTGTTGCAGGCCACAGGCCCCTACACATTCTCTGATGTGGCTTTGAGACTTCCTAGGAAATGTGAGGCCTTCTGGGATAGCGCTTAAGTGGTCTCCAGAGTTTTGTGAGCGTGTGTTGGCAGTGTGAATGAGTACATGTGTCTGTATCTTAGTGTATCTGAGTGGTTTTCTTCCGCAGCTTTCAGCTTTATTGATAAACTCTTTCTTCCTTTGAGGTATGAGGATGCAGTTGACTGACTGCGGCTTTTCAAGGAATGAGGGAGTGCCGTAGAAATCGAAAGAACACACCATATCACACAGGTGATTCTTTTTTCCTTATGGGCAGGGCCTGCTGATATGAAAGGTTTTGTCTTTGAAATTTCACTTCTGCTTCACAACTGTGAAATGCACACACACTGACATTCCCTCTCTTTTCTCACCGCCTGTTATCAGTCCTGCTCAAACAAGGTGCTGGCTCACCAGATAAACAGTGAACTACTATCTTTGCCATCTCTAGTCTGGTGTGCTCTTAACATGCATTAGGGAACGCTTTAATGTATGGTGAGTGAGTTTAGCTGAAGAGAAATGGTGATGTTGGATATTCAATATCATTTTGATTTTTAATGCTTTCCTGCCTTTTCTTTTTTTGTTAAGTGAATAAGGCTGCTGAGAGGCCCAGCCCCTCTCATCTGCAGCCTGTTATAGCGGAGCGGGAAGATGACATCATATTGGTCTCAGAGCGGCGGCTGGTAATTGGCTCCCTCTCCTCCTCCAGCGGCATGGGCCAAACAGAACACACAAGTGGAGCCAGGCAATGCGAGTCAGATGCTCTGGGTTTTTCCAGAGTGGCTGGTGGGGCCTCAGTGCAGACTCAGAGCCAAGAGGCCTCGCAAAAGGGGTGTACTGATCCAACTGTAAATGTCAGAAATGAATGAAGGGCCTCAACTCAAAATGAAATCTGATATAATGCGCCGCAGGCCAGCCCGTTTGATCTGCTGCACAATCCACTGCTGCTCGTCTGGATAACTGCACCCATTCACCATGATATGACATCGCAAAAGCGTTTTCATGTGGACGTTCTTGTGAGAGCCAGCTTCAACGAGCTCTCAGCCCACACAACGTTCCATTACAGTGAAACTGAGCGACTACACCTCTGGGTTGCAGAGGAGCTGCAGCCAGCGACTGTTTGTAATATTAAAATCAGTCCACGATTTCTCAGTTCTGAAGAAGTTCACATGCTTTGCAATGCGGATGCATTCCTCGTGATGGATGATGTAAAGCTCCACAAGGCATTTTCCTCAAATTCCCAGCACATGTCAATAATAGCCAGTGGATGAAACATCTGGAAATAAGTTTTAACCTGCACAGGTTCAGATGCAAAGCCCATCAGCAGGACAACAACAAGCAACAACAAATAATCCCATTAAGTTTTTTAAGCAGCTATTGGATGTGGCAACCTGAGCAAAGTGTAATTAGTTGCAGTGGATCTGTGAATGAGACCTTCTTCTGTCCTAAGGGCGCTCTCACACACGGCATGTGGCCTGGCCAGAGTTGTTGGAAACCTCTGTTGTAATAAAGCATAGTCGTTATCTTTTATGGTGGCTGCTCAATCATGCCACCATGTTTCCTGCCATAGCGGCGGTTGTACAAAAAACAAAAGGTGTGCAGATCTTCTGATTACAGAGAATTACATAAACCTCGCTCTTATCATCTAACAGAAAAGTTGTGAGAACATGTTGGGTGTCTTAAGCCAGTGTGGGAAAACATGCGTTCCTCCTGTGTTTAAAAGAGGGTGCAGTGCTCAGCGTGTTGGCACGTGCCCGCTCGCCTGTCTGTTGACTATTGTTGTTTCCCCACATCAGTGGCAGATAAATGGGTGTCAGTTCTGAAAGGAAGGTCACAGTGAACTTGTAGGTGGTGAGAACATCACACAACTCGTCTGTGGGCTAAAACAACTGACTGAGCAAAAAGTATCAGACAAGCTGCTGTGCTCTCACTGGAATGAGTCTGTGAATGCTTTCACTCTCAGTGCTCTGTCAGGTCCTGACTGAGCTGTGAAGAGGTGCACTGCAATAACACAGCGTAGGTGTTGCTATATTCTGAAATAAATGCCTTTTTTTCCCCCCCTTCAGTTGGTTTTTGCAGAAACCTACTGGCTTTAAAGATGATTATACATTGATGACTAATCATTTTCAAAGCTCTGATAGAGGAAGCTGCATTTAAAGTCCCAGTGGCTTAAAGTGCCATTTCATCATTTTTCGACCACTTGGGGCACCAGAGCAGGCTGTGAAGGAAACATGATGCATTATCGCTCCTCTGCAGTTGTTGTGGTCAGCATCTTAGCAAACAGCTGTTATGTGCACACCCAGCAGCATCACTGTCCTTGGTCTTTCTTCGTGTCACCCCGCCTATGCATGCTCTGCTCTGGTCCTGTGGGAAAAATAGCAGCCAGATGCTAATTTTTGGGCCATAAACCCAAAACAATGCACTGCAGTGCTCAGGAGCACTTAAGAGAACTGGTAACCTTCTGTAAATGGATGCACCTTTTAATGTGAATAACGTGATTTTGTACAGGATTACTGACCTCCTCATACACCTACGCATGCGAAGTAATAAATCAGCCACTACAAGAAAAAACTAAAGAACACAGAAAGAGAAAGGAGGGTGAATAAGTTCACAAAACAAGTGTGGAGAGTAGTGTCTGACAAAACATTCATCCTGCAGTTCTGTGTGTGAAACATTTTACTATGAATGGACTTTTTCACTTCCTGCAATAAGTCATCTGAGGACAGAGAGTTCATTTTGAATGGACTCTCAACTCCACGAAAATCTGGTCAAGGCTGAAACTTAAGTGGAAAAAGTCCCCGTGTAGCTTATTTTTCATTTTCTGCTGCTACCGATGCACATTTCCCAGGACATCCTCACTGCCTCTCAGCTGGTGAGCTAGCTGTCCAGGCATAAACTGCGCCTGAGGGAGGAAATGATTCTAGCATGAGGGAATGTGTTATCGTTTTCTCCTTCTTGTGTGTGCGCCCCTTAGCCAGCTGAGTGTTATATATTTATGTTTCTTATCTGCAAGAAGAGAAAGCAGCACATTTCACAACTTGGACGAGAGTGACTTGTCTTCTGCACTTTTTTCTTTTTAGATTTGAACACTTCCGCGTGTCATTTCATTGTGATTATTTCAGACAGGACATGTGGACTGAAATATCAAATGTCATGTAGGCTGTTGTCTGGCTGCACAGTGCAATCTATATCATGCTCCGCATCCGTGAGATGGTGCTCTTTGAAGGAAGTAGACCCAGCTGTTGTTGGCCATTGATACCTTTGTTATTTCTTTCTGTTAAACAGCGATATTTGCAGTCACAGCTCTGTTGATTCGCTTTCATGTTATGTCTGTTTGCTCAGAGGATGCACGCCTCATTCTTTCAAACAGCAGCGCTGACCTTGAACCTCACTAACTGACTTCCAATTATTAACCTAAGGTGTGTTAATACGTATGAAAAATGCATGCTAACTGCCAGAGATGCAGCAGTTCTCTCTTGGTGGCACAGTTGCAAAACTCTCCTTTTCTTCTTTTTTTTTGCTGATCTTAAGCAATGCTACATTATGTAAAAAAATTAAGTTGTTGGTTACTGTGTAAAAATTCTAAAGAAGCCACAGATGCTGCTGATGGGATGCAGGCAATTCCAACAAGAAACATCTCATAGTGCAGATACCTGTCAGCCATTCCAGTTGACCAGTGCTATGTTTGGATTGCGAGATATCATTCCTGTTGCTGCGGTCACTTCCTTTTGATGACCATCTAAGGGATTTAATATTCAAATCTTAGATAATATGATGAATTCCTGTATTTTAGTTATATAAAAATGTGTTTTGTACTCGGTGTCATTGTCATTATCCAAGAACCATTGCATTTAAAATGTCTCAGGTCATTATGGGACACCCTGTATAAAGCTAGGGTTGTTATTTATTAAGATGCTGGAGCATCAAATTTCACTTTTAACTACACAACAAGCAGGAAAAAAAACATAGTTAAACTACCATAAACTAAGCAATATGCATGTAGGGTAACCTAAGATGTCCAAAAGTTTGAGCAATCCTCTAAACTCTCAGCATTGTTCTGCTGCATAAATCTTGGTGTGGCATTATAGCATGGCATTCAATGCAAGATATACGAATTATACCTTCACACTGTATTTGTATTAGCAACAGACTGAACACAGGAAACTTACACAATGCAAATATACACACTCCCCTTCACATCCGAGTACACATCAATCTGACAGTCGTGACTGCAAAGGGTGTAGAGAGGAGCCGCACCTTGAAAACCCTGGCAACTTTTTTCTTGTCTCGCAAACAGCCACATGTCTCGAGCTTCCTCCTCCCACACTGTACATTTCACACATTCCACACAAATGTTTGCTTTTTTTTTTTTTAGCCAGGTCACGCAGATGAATCCAGTGCAGCATTATATGTCTCTGCAGCTTTTGGAGACCATTCTACAAAGACTATTTATTTCATCTTGTGCAACTCCTTCTTCGCATAGTCATCATTTTTTCTGCAGTCCAATTGAAAGTCTTGCTTCTCCCTGTCGGTATTTATGTCTTCATGGGCTAACCATAAAGATAGCTTCCCCATGCTTTCATTTCCTCACTGACAGTGGGAATCCTGACCAAGGGCTTGAGCTCTGGTCATTGCTCCAACTATAACATATGTCTCACTGCTTCCTGTTATCGGCGATTACATAAGGCTGGGAAACAAAGACATCCTAGGTTGACAGGGAAGCAGCGAGCTTCCCTGTCAACTTCCATGAGAATGGAATAATTGCAAGTTTTATAGCGACGCTGATGGAAGCATTTGCAACCATCTTTGTCTATATATGAATAAAACTGCAAATCATTCAGTGTGTTACCACAATGCTAATGCTGGTTTTCTTGTGCCACTTCAGTGGTTAGCTCAGCATTAAGGTTCCTGGTTTGAATGTCATGGTCAGCTGTCTGCATGTTTTGCTTTGGCTGTGTGGGTTTCACAGGTTCCGTTCATTCTAAAATGATGTGAAAGTATGTTGTTGTCTGGCTCTTTGTGAAAGCCTTGTGATACACAAGCTGGCAAACCTGTCTATGGTGTAGCCTGGATCTTGCGCTAAGATAGTTGGGACAGGGTCCAGCACGGACGAGCCCATGCTGGATAAGCAGTTAAGAATATGGATGAATGTGTTCGACTTCATGACTGACCTCTCCGTGCATCGTTTTTGAAACAGTGGCATGTACCCATACTCATCAGGGAAAGTTACAAGTCACCAAAAAGTAACAAGCTTTGCAGATTTTGTTGAATCTCATGGAAACTACCACACAGAAAACGAAGAGGCAGGATGTTCTGAGAAATTGTTTCCTTTTTATTTTTGCTAGCATTATCTTTCAGTATCACATTATAAATGTCAGGTTGTCAGGTATGGCGCAAAAGAAGGTATACTAATCAATAGACACAACCAAACTGAAACCCAAAAACTGATACCAGACACCAGACAGAAGAGCAACAGAAATAACAGTGAATTGAAAGAGCACACTGGAGTATACAAAGCCTATCGCATGAGACCAAAAGAACAAACTTCAGCTTCCTTTTATCCTTACAGCTGTCACTTAGCAAGAGAGTTGGAAATATATTTGGCGTGTACAGGTGAAACGACAATTCGCTAACATGCACAATCGATTTTATTTTTATCTTTAAATTAGATATGAAAATTTTTAGACTGCCTCTCAGCATTGTTGCGACACTAACACAATATTTTCCTTACATTTAATTTGTTGGGATCTGATCATCCTTGTATGGTCCCGTGCTACAGTCTGAGAGCCACTACTCATGTTTAATGTAGCCGGTACTAAAATCAAGGTGTAGCTGAGGCTGATGGCACTATTATCACCATTGAACCACAGGTGTGTTAATTACCCCAGATTGGATAAGAATTGAGCCAAATTTCATCACCATCTGTTTGTTGTTGAGGAACCTCAGGAAACTTTCCACGGCAGATGTTTTGGCTTGACTTGTCATAACGTGAGAAGCACACGTGAGACCAATGTTTTTTCTAGTGGCTCTGCTCCAGTAAAGGTGACTTGTTTGTTTTGCGCATCCTCATTGTCTGTTATATAAACAGTGCCACGATGATGCGATTCAGTGTGACCAAAATAAATAATGAGGTGAAAGTAAACCATGTGTGCCAAAAGCACCCGGTGACAAGCTGACATCCGCTCGTGATGCTGTCAGCAGCTGCAGGCACAGCTCAGGAGATGCTAGACTGGATCAGCAGGAGGGACGCTCTGCTGTGGTTAGACTCGCTTGGATCAAACTGCACAAGGGATCGATCCAGTGCCAACATCACTGCCATCACTGCGTGGCTTCTAGTAGTTGGCCATTCAGAAGAAAGTGGGCTTTTAGGGAGCAGGGCTTATGAGCAACACTGGGACCTGAGGATAGAATTTTGTTCCACTGCATGCAAATGTGATGCAAATGACAACAAAGAATCTTTGAATCCTTAAAGGGCCAAAATGCTCTAGAATAAGTCTTTAACTACCAAAAATGTAAGTCTTGTGGCAGCACTAGAGGAAAAGTCTTGGGTAATTAGGATACTTTTACTGTTTGCACCAAAATTCTTGGCAATCCAACAGACAAGCAGCTACAGGTATCTCGGGCTCAGTTGTGCAATGTGATGCCTTTTGTGCATGTTGTGTGAATAGAGTGATGGGTCACTATGGACAGTGCTGAGGATGCAGAGTAATACAGCCGGAACTTCAGCAGCTCTCCCCTGGGGCAAGGCCTCGGTCCTGGGAAGCAGTGGCCCAGGATCAAGCAGACCATCGCGACTTCAGCTTGCCGCAGCACTGGGAACCTCCTCCTTTCCCAGCGTGGGTTGTTGGCTGACATATGAAAAACTACTAGGATCAGCTCCTCCCAGACTTTCAGTGGGAAGACTTGATGAGTGTCTCTTTGGTGGCTGTAGGCAAAGAGGAAAAGGTTTTCTCCTGGGCGGTAACTATTATTAACAAGCCTGGTGGACTGCTAAACAAGGCAGTTCTTGTGGGAATGTTTAGTTAGATCAAATGTCCTGTTTCCAAGAGAGTAAAATGATTTTGTGCATGTGTAGCATGTCGTATCATGATCAGTCTGATCCATGCCTCATAGCTGGGGGAGCAGGGGGGAGACCTTAGTTCAGTAACAAAGCCTGGTGTCTGGTTCTCTAAGCTTACTGTTTGATTAAGACTAATCTCAAGGTTTTGCTTTCAACTGCTTTTGTCTCGGGTGGAAGTATTTTTTTGCTTTCCTTTAATGTTTAAATTAACACAGCCTGTTCAACTGGCTTTTGAGGCCTCTGACTTAGCAACAGCTGCACCCATGACAATGTGTAAGGAGGGACTAGACATGAGAAAATGGTAATCAAGACAAATTAAGGGGGAGAAGTGCTCCTTTCCTTCCTTTTTGAGAGTCGGTGTAGGAAATATATAACAAAGAATAAATAAAAATGCAGAAAACAACTAGCCTTGCAGGCATCTTTGAAGTTTCCTAATTAACACATTAATAGTGTGTCCCAGATGAAGTCAGAGGTTGGAATTCCTGAGTTCCCAATCAAACATTTCATCTGGAACCCCCCACAACTCAGATTTCCAACTCGCAAAGTTAGAGTGGTTAACCCCATGTTAACAATCCAAGATGGCAGCAGCGCACGTAAATATTCGTAAAACTTTAAAACTTTGAATCTGTACACTGTTGTGTATTTGTGACTCTAAATTACCTAGAAACAGACCACCGATCAGGCTCCATCCATGAACGTGCTGCAGTCGTGTTTTTAAGTAGATAAATCCTGAAAAACCAAGTGCTGTGCTGTACTGCTAGTGATGCACAATTTGTGCTACCTTGCTAAGAAACAAAACAATTCCTGTTTTTCTTTGCTTTTCCAACTTTGCTGCTGGAATGCACTAAATTCGGGAGTGACAGCACGCCTGATTTATGGCATCTGACTTTTAAAGTATCTGAATGACAGCGTATATCTTGTGTTTTTAAACCCTTACAGAGGCCAAAGTGTAGAATTTATCATCGTTTTGTACCAGCCTGCATCTAGGTTCCCTGTGGGCACGCCTGTACTTTTAAAACACGAATTGCTGTTTTCTCCCTTTTTCTGCCCCAATGCTAAGTTAAGCTATGTTACTGAACATCTCAAAAACTGTTTGGCAGGAAAGGTGTTTATTTTTTTAAACTTTAAAGTTCTTTGGCTGTGTGATTCATTTGGAAGAGGCTTGTGATGAGATTCCATCGTCATATCTGAAGATTGGGCAATTACCGCGTTGTGTCTCACAGTCTTACACTTCAGTTAGAGATTAGATGATTTCAGTAATCTTGCCAAGAATGTGAAATCACTTGGCATGATCAGAGAGAGGAACGCCCTGGTGGATGCAGATTCAAGCTAATGGTCTGTGCATCATCAGGCAGGTTGGCTCCTCTGCTCCTCTGGACCTCCACTGGACCTCCCACCCTCTGCAGGATCAAAGCTACGCTGGATGCCAGGGGACTGGAGGAGAATGCCATTGTCATCAACCACTGACCACACATCACTGTGCTAACTCATATCATGGTATTTCCTGCAGATAGGCCTGGTATGCCCCTGTTTGTCTTATTTCTTTTATTCTTGGCCTCTCTGGAATGTCAAATTACACAATGTGCAAGAGGAAATGTTGGATTTCACCATCACCCAAAAGTGTTTGTTTGCTGTGCTTGTGTTGCTAACTGCAATGGTAAGCTCAATGCAGGCCCGAGATGGACCAAACAATTGCTTTGTGGTTGAAGTGAAGTGGTTGTGTCGCAACCATGTCATGCTATGTAGCCTTTGCTTCCTGCATTTCACACACTCTTCCTTTGTGTTCTGTGTATAAGTGGACAAAAGTAGTCGGCCAAGACAACCAGAGAATGGCTTCAATTTAAAGAAGAGTTACCTCACACAAGCAACACTTCCCAACCCCACTTAGGTTTATTAAACAGTAATTATCAGTACGTATCAGTGTATTTGATATGGCTACAGTTCATTGCCTGTTTCTCTGTCTGTGGGACCGTTGATAACAGGTTGATGCATCCTTCTGTTTAGATTCAGGAGACGTTCAGACATTCTGAGGTCTCCCTGCTGAATTTAATCAAGCAATGAGGCCAATGAAATGAATTAAGACTGGAGCTGAGTCAGCCTCACAGAGGCCTCTTTATGCTGCTCCCGAACTTGACGGGGCCCAGGGTTAGCATGCATCACACACAGGAAAACACCAGGCAGCTTCCAGACAGTCCCGGCCACAGCAGTCCGCCTCTGAATACCCTTCGCCACCTCCCCCCTCACCCCCCGGCACGCTGTTTATAAGAAGCATATCGCCTTGCTAGAGCCACTTTCAAAGAGCTTTCGTTCACATTGCGAGGCCCCCATTTCCTCCTCTCTCTCAGGAGGGAAATGTAAGTGTGCAGGAGTGGAAATGTTGCAGAGTAGAAGGGAAGTGAGTGGACCGAGAAAGCCGTGTTATTTGTGGGGCTGTGAGGCCCATAGGCTTAAAATAAACTTACACAAAATGAGTTACTGGAAACTGCTCAGTCCTCTGCTGCTGATTAATGCCTCATTTTTCTTTGGGCACAGAGAGTGTTTGAGAGCAGGACAGAGGGAGAAAGACTAACTTTTGTTTGATCCAAGGTCATTGAGTGGCCAGCTGCAAGGCCCTGTATCTACCATAGGGATCTGCCTTCCTATTCGACATCCTGTCTCTGATGAATTGTCACTCTTCTCATTTAAAATCATGCAGAGGAAGCTGGCTGCTGCCAAGACACACCCATCGCAACACACACTCTAGCCAATAAGATGGCTCCAGTTGTCCAGCATCCTTCACACTCAGAAAGCCACACAGCTGCTACAGGAGCTCCTCTGCTGGGATTTTTGTTTGTGTCCTTCCTTCCCTAATCTCTGACCACACACACTTGTTCGCTTGTGACAGGCAGCCGCTGCCTCTTGGCCCTCGCCCAGTCCTCCACCCCCTTGTCTTCTGCACCACCCTGAGACATCTGTGTGTTGTGAAGCAAATGAGCAGGAAAGCTGGGCAAACTTCAGAGACGGCTGTTGGAACCCACCAAGGGGGCCCCCACATCATAGTTATATAACAGATCTAACTGCATGCTCACATGAAGAATATCGCTCTCTCTATTCTGCAGAGACATGCTGTGCTCTCATACCTTGAACACGGACGCTGCTTCACATGCATTCTCTGTTTTGTTTCTTAGTCTTGCATGGAGAGAGAGACAGCACAGATGAAAATGTCATCTTATGCAAATATTTAAGCGATATCTTTTAGACATCATCTGGAGAGGATGTGACTTCATCCACTTAAAATCCAACCTGCGTCGTTTATGCTAAGTGTTTCTCTCCAGACGACACATTTTTTAAAAATTGTATTATTTCAGGACTTTTGTGGAAAAACAAAAATGCTAAATTTTTATAATTTCTTGACCCTCTGGTGGAGAGTTTAATGACAGGATCACAAGCAATCCAAAAACTGTTTATCAAAGGACATGGCAATGATTTGAAACCCAATGTAAAACTGGTAAAGTGGCTGCTTGCGGTAATTAACCCATAAAGAGTTATCACCTGAATCTGCGTCTCTTTTTCTACACCTGTTTTAGCTCATTGCCTAAACTGTCCGATCCTTAACTTTTTCTGTCGTGGTTCGCTTTCATTGCTCTCATACAGCTGTTTCCAGTGAAAAGGGTTTAAAAACCCACATAGACTTCCTCCTCAGCATCAAATGGCAGATAGACACAGTTACCAAGGAACATATAGTAGTGCTTTTACAAATTAAAGAGCGACCAAAAACACCTGAAATAGAGCAAATAAAAGGACTTTTATTGTCCAAACACAGCTCAAAAAGTAATAAAATAATATTGCTGTTGAAAGCTGATGACAGGTCAATGTTTAGATCTTGGTTCTACTGCAGTGTTTCTCAAACTGTGGGGCGCAGGTTCATGACAGGTGGGGCATGAACAAAAGTCATGCATAACAAATGTAGAACAGTGGATTAATAATTCTCATTGCGGAACAAGGAAATGACGTTAGCAGGTATGTTAGCATAACGACTAGCAAAATTCTCCACCTTCCCCATCCTTTGTGTGTATATAGAGCCATCGTGCCACTTTGCCACCAAGTCTCCCCCCGGACCTTGCTTCCTATATTGAATACTGAATTTTGTGGCAATGGCTTTCTGCTTCATCCCTGGATTTGCTTCTGGAAATTTTAGAACTTCGTATTTCTGCTTGTAAGTGCGAGTTTGTCGCTTACGCTAGCGCTTGCCATGATTGTCTCTGGCGATATGAACTAATTCGCCCAGCGCAGCCAATCCCGACGTCACGTGACTGTCCCCAAACTGACTTGCGGGCCGCTTCCGGCCCCGCCCCCTACTTCCGATCCACGAATTGATGTCAAACATAACATACAATTTGGCCCTTTAAGTTACTATTCACCTCTTTATGTGGCAAACTCATAATTGATAGGTTAGTGTTTACAACTCCTTTCTGCTGCTAGATTTGCAGTTAGCCTAGCAAGACAAGAACCATACGTTGGAGTGGCTGATTAAAAGCGCCTCTAGCAGCTTAATTAGGACATTATCTTCTTTGCTTAATGCAGTTAAAAAACAAAAAAAAAACAACTTAGTGTAAAACCTTCTATGCATCACTTTAAAAGGGCTATTTGGAAGTGACTCATTAATTAGCTCCTAAAAGTAAACAATGATAGGTCAGTGTTTACAACTTGGTTTTGCAATTAGTTAAACCTAGCAGAAATACAAACAAGGGGAATCATAAGCTAGCAAGATGCTGCTTCTAAGCTGTAGCTCAGGAGGTAGAGGAGGTCACCTACTAATTTGGTTCGATCCCTGGCTGCTCTGTCAGAGAATGAATGTGTGTGAATAGATATGGAGAAAAAAACAGATAGAAAGCACTTAAGTGTAGAAAGAAGTGCTTGTATGAATGTGTGTGAATGGATGAATAAGGCATGTTGTATAAAGCGCTTTGAGTGCTCAAGTAGAGAAGAAAAGCACTATATAAGAACCAGTCCATTTACCTCTAGTGTCTCAATTAAGATGTTACATGTAGTTTGATTAATGTGTTACTAAAAAAAGTGTAAACCCTTCAATTCACCTTTAGACAGGGTCAGGTCTAGTTTAGGCTATGGTAGTCTACCTTAAAGCATGTCTGCTGCCTTTATTAAGATGGTATATCTTTTTTGCAAAAACCATACTATTAAAACTGAGTTTTTCCTTCCCACTGTCGCCAAGTGCTTGCTCATAGGGAGCCAAACTGATTGTTGGTGTTTTCTCTGTATTACTGCAGGGTGTTTACCTTACAGTCTAAAGTGCCTTGAGGTGACTGTTGTTGTCATTTGGTGCTAGTTAAAAAAAAAATGAATTATTCACAACATTACATTATTTGGTAGACTCTTTACTCAGCTGTGAGAAGTAACTTCCTGGTATCTTTTCTCTAACAGCCATAAAATAATTTCACACTGCTGATTGTTAAAACACGTTAAACATACAAGCGACATAGTAATCCTCATTGGTGATCTTAGAATTGCTGAAAGATGAATTTTATTATTTCCAGTTCGGTGCATTAGAAGTTTGAAGTCACATTTCTAACTCTGAACCTCAGAGAGGCTCAGGGAACATTAGTAAAACTATAAAACTTGTAGTCTGTACTGCTGCTTTTGTGTATTTGTGACCTGGCCAGGCGTTGTCCGTGAACGTGCTGCAGCAGTGCTGTTAAGTGCAAAAAAACAAGCACTGTGCTGTAATAATGCTTGAATGGTTCTCCCTTGCTAACCGAATCCAGTTTTTCCTTGCTTTTCTGACTTTACTACTGGAACATGCTCAACTCGGGAGTGATCTCACTCCTACCTCCAACATCCAACTTCCAAGGTTTGTCCTAAGCGAAGCTAAGGAAGCTCATCAACAGCTAGCTATGTCTTTAGATTTAACGCTGATATTAAAAAGACATATTTCAGATAATTCCTCCGTAGGATAGCAGCGACTGTCTCTTTAAAGTGTTCTTTATAAACATATTGCACTAGGAATCTCTTTCTCTGTCACCTCATAGACCCTCTTTTGTTTTAAACCGTACCCTCTTCCTCACCCCGCTGCCTGCTGTTTCTCCTGAAATGATGATGGAGAATGGGGTAATGTTCTTGAAGACTCTGGAAGAAATGAGGGTTGCAAGCTGCTGGACGTCAGACTTACATATGGACACAAGGAGGAGGAGGAGGGAGATCCAGCCATCACAGAGGCCCAAACTGTAGAAAAGAAACCTCCTTGTGTTCATGACCCAGACCAGGGCCGGATGTTGCTATCTGTTCTGCCATTGTCTCCTCAAATGTTGGCATTTGAGTTTGAATGATGGCTTTCAGTTTAGCCAAAACATTCCTAAGACGCAGTGGGGGAAACACCCTCTTTTTCCTGTGCTGGTTTGACGGCACTCCATTTGTTTTCTAATCTTGCTGCATAGTTGAGCACAAATTAGCTGGTTGCACCACATGGTTTCCAATCACATCTGAAGGATTGATGGTGGGAGTTACTCAGGCATTAAGGAAGTGGGATTTACAAATCCAAAAAAATATAATTATGTGATGCTGGGTAGAGAAAACCGCAGCATTTGTTGTCCAAACAGTTATTTCTCGAGCATTATTTGCTGGAGTTCTCCTGGAAAGCACCTTCTTCCTCACTTTTCACTCTCAGGCACTCTGTGCTGAGTGGCAGAGATAGGACAGCTTTGATCTGTGACACTCCTGATAGAGGGTGCCGATAGCTTGACCAGAATAGCATGTGAAAGGGCAAGAACATGCAACTGAACATTTATGTCGCCTACGTTTCATGTTTGGGAACGGGTGTATAGCCCGCTTCCAGAAGGAGGGGGTAATCGTGAGATGTGAAAGCATATAGCATGCAACCATGTGACACACAGAAGCCACTTTATCTCCTCTACTGGCTGAGATACACCAGCTATCAGTCAGCACTGGGAGGAGTGTTCACCACTGTTCACACCACAGCATTCCAGCCATAGCATCCTCTCCTCTACTGTCAGTAAACCCAAACAGCAAGCTTGACTCAGAGCACATGGGCAACCTGTAATCAAGCTTGGCCCTGAAACTGGCATGTAAAAGTAAATCCTGTGTTTATATCTGAGAGAGGCCTCCCTCATGGAGCGGCTTACTTGATCTGCCACAGGAAATGCATAAGATGATTTTAAGCTTCAAGCCAAGCTGTAGGATTAAAGATCTTGACTCTCACCCTACACCTCTTCCCTTTTTCTTTGTCTCTTTCTCTTGATCTGTGGCAGTCTGCCCATCTCCGGGCCCCTGTGCTCTGGTGGGTTCAGTGGACTGGTATGCAGCAGGAATCTTTGGATCAAGGTGATTTCACGCTCCTCCACGTTTTCCCAGGGCTTTGGGCGGTCTCTGTTACCTCTGTGCAGCCCGCAGCGTGTGATAGCGGCTGACATGTGTTATCATAGGACACATGCACAAACAGCCGCAATAGGGTAAGGCTGCTTTATCTGTCTAACACCTCTGTTTCCCTTAAGTGTCCCTGACTGTCTGGTATGGCAGTCTCCTTTGGCCTCTTGCAGGGAGACCTCCTTTGGATCAAAACATCGACGCAGGGATTTGTCAGCCCGTCCCATACACAGATGAGGAGATAAACCTCTGACAATGAAATCTCAATTCTGAGATGAATCCTCTCAACCCCCAACCCCCCACGTGAAGTAGAACTAACCTCACTAACCTTTGACATTCCCTCAGAGACAGTTCCCATTCTCACTTCAACGTCTGCTCTCATAATAGCGCCACAGTGCTCCATTTTTTTTCTCAATGAAACTCCATATCTCATTCAGGTCTTGGTGGCAGCAGTGAAAGGGAGAGGTTCGTGAGAAGCGGTTCAGTTCAGCTGCTCTCTGAGCATTTGCTCCATATTACACTCACACATAATCAGAAGCAGCCAATCTATGTGTGTGAACTGTACTTTATTTATCCAAGTAAAAGCTGCATTGAGATTCAATTCTCTTTTTCAAGAGAGACCTAGCAAAGAGGGCAGCCGAAACTGCAACAAACATGAATCATATCCAATAACAGATCATGACAAGAGTGACATCAAAAGCAGCCACACTTACCAAGAGGAGTATTTTCTCACTCCTTTAAAATGGACATAAACTCCCCCATCTTAACCAGTTATGCCAATTTCTGGTCCTTCTGCCAATTATTTCAGCCTTTTTTCCTAATTCCATTCTCTAGGGACAAACATACCAGCAATTACTGTTATTTTTACACATATGGACACACGCAAGCGAATAAAAAGGAACTAGCCCAAGCAGAAATTTCATATTTTATGCACACATTTCAGTGTTTGTGATAACAACTCATCACCTAAAACTGTACAGGGAAAACACAGATCCAAAATGGCCTTTGGATATCAAAAAGTAAAAGGAAGTTGATAACCTCATGACTTCCTCTTCTATTATAATCCTATGGTTTAACAGATTAGATCCTGTTTTAGAAGGACAAAATAACAATCACTTTTAGACATCCTGAAGACGCCACTGGCTCTCCCTTCAGATTTGCATGTCCATTCTCATACTTTTATCCTTAGTCATGCCACTGTGCCAAAGGGCTTCCTTTTAGGAAAACTTTTCTCTGGAAACCATCAACATGCCACATCCTTTGCCATAAGGATGTCAGCAACAACACACAACTCATGTAGGCGGACAGTAGCCTGACCGGAGCCACTGCTGGCTACCATAGATTTGCAGGTAGCACACATGGTAGCACACATGCACTAAATATCTGTCAAAAAAAGATAGGATTTGCAGCAAGAGTAAAAGTAAATAGACATGCTCACAATTGGAAAGGCTGTTTATGCTAACTAATAGTATGCATATATAACATGTGCACTGTACTGTCAATTTTTAAAGCTATATTTTGGGGAGCGTTTTAGCCTTACAGTAATTAATAAGGTAAGAAAGACCAGGTCAAAACATGCAGCAGATTAAAAGCCAGGCCTCTGCATATAGGTCACCTGCTGTGCCCAGTGAGATAAACCAGCATACATGTCACCTGTTTTTGATGGTGTGGGATTCAGCACCCTGGAAATCTAGAGAGACCTGTTGAACTGGAATTTTGTATGCCAATTTCCAGCTCCATATTTTCTATATAAGAGCTACTTTGCATGAATCTCAGTTCAAAATAATCCTTATATCTCTTGCTCATGAACCTCACTTCAACCTCAGTCTGACGCAGTGGTTTTAGTGCCTCTCCTTTTAAGCTAACTTTCTTCTGATTGGCCCCTCAGAAACCAAAGGTTTGAAGAGCAGGTGGGAGTGACTTCTGTCAGTCACATATACCATATTAGGTATACAGTATCTGCTCTTGCTGACATCAGAGAGAGCCAAGAGTAAAAAAAGAAAAAATTTAAAAACTGCCTGAAACTGAGCCTTTAGCTCACTGGGACTATTTGTACACACTCTTACCTCAATATTAGAAATTTTGACCATTTTCAAAATAAGCATTCACCAGCATCCACCACTGTCTCCCACGTACCCTCTGATGATGAAATTGACATCACTTTGACCCCAGCAGACCTTCAGTAGTTGAGAAAAGTATATCAGTTTGTGGCTTTCAGCCATAATTGCTCCTACAATTAAGATCAGACAATTAGATTTTGAGATTTGCATGATATTTTTTTCTTCCTTCTTCCTTTGTTAAAAATGACAAAAAAAACAACAAAAACCCACGTAATATAGAAACAATGTTTAATGTGTGCAAAGTATGCGCCACGTTAAGGAAATGATAAGAAATCCAACATGACCCTGATTAAAAAAAGCCGCCGATTACTCTAAATTGTGGCTTATCTGCATTATTCTGTGCAGTGATGTATATTCATGTCTGACATTTTCCTCTGCTGCCTCACTGTTTTGTTGGCTTTTTGAGAGGAGAGAATGTTGTATTTATAGTCAGCCCAGCCAGCTGGGTTGGAGAATTTCAGGCCTAACAGCAGAAAGTGCTAAGTGTTGATTTGTACTATAAACTGCATATTATAATATAAAAAGTCTACGATTTGTATTCTAGAGATGTGGCATCCTTTACTTTTGATATACAGCAGCTGACTAATTGATATCCACTTTAACACTGCCTTCTACCAAATTCAAATGGACCCCCCCCCCCCCAAACTGTAGATTATTTTTGCTGTTTTACACTCCCGGCAAACTAAAACCTAATTGCGTTCCCATCTGACGGCTCCTGTATAAAAGAAAATCTATGTGAAATTTTGATTATTCTTTTTTCAGCTGATCCACGAATAATAGCAGGAGGAACATAGAGTGCTTGTAGCCCCCTGCAATTTATTGAAATCTGCAATTGATTATTGTTATTGATTTGTGTTGCATTGTTTATACTTTTCTTTTACCATCTGCATTGCCTTTCTGTCAGCAGACATTCATCAACTTAAACATTTCATGTTGACCCTTTCATGTGCTTGGTCTCCATCTGTTTTTTGTAATTATGCAATTTTATTTTGTTCTTTATTAACTGAAAATATTTGGCCCTATGTGCATTTTAACTCCATTAAAAATGTCCCCATCTGTTTGTCTCGCATAGTTTTAATATAAACAGCATAATGAACTTCATGTGATGCAATTTTGTCAGTCAAACATAAATTAAACAAAACAACTGAGTTTTTACATTTTTGAAGTGTGGTTAGCATGCATTGCAAGGGTTGCTGTTTCTGAATTTCGACTTATTCATTTCGACTTATTTGCCATGTTTATACCCTTATTTCTATTTTTTTAATGTTAAGAACATCAAATGTATGTGTAATGAACTGTGTCAAAACAGGGGCCAGGGAACTAGTAATGGCCCAGCAAGGGGTGATATTAGGCCCGCTAGATGACATCAAATGCTCCAATTATATTTAAAATATTTTAACACCTTTGTTCCTTTTGTGTTGATGCTTGCATTAGACAGCAGTGAAAATTTATGCAAAATTAAAAATATTTCTTAATCGGGGGAAGTTGTTTGAATCATAAATACATAAAATACTTCTGTATTTCTACAGTTTAGGGTTTTGTGCAATTTCACTGTCATTGTCAATTTGTCAGTCAAAATGTGGAAAATTGTCTCAATTTGTAATGCAGGAGGATAAGAGATTAAAAATCAACCAAATGATGTGAATCCCCACATAAAGTGGGACACCTGGTCACGCTACCTCAGGGATCACAAACCATTAGCTTTTATGCCCATCCCAGTGTCTCCCTGTGCCTTTGACAGAAGTGGCTTTTTAAAGATTTATTATGCTTTACATTCTTTTACAATTATAAAAACGTATATCCATACACCAAAGTAAAAGAAAAGTATTAATAGCCTTGATTTTGTCAACTAAAATACATTGTTGCCTACATCTATCACCCGGAGCCCCTAGCTATGGATTCCAAATCCCAAAAATAAAAGTTGCAGAATAAAATAAAAGAATTACTATTGTGTGGCTGGATTTTATTCACAATTAAATTGAAACTTTTTTTCCTAATTTTTACTACTTTAAAGCTACAGTATGGTGCTATAGATTGTATTTATTGTAAAAGCAGGGTTCTTTGATTTTGATTCACTGGCACAAACACAGGAGGACCTCAACAAAATTATTTTTGTTGATAACAAAGATAACGTTTTTTAATAATATCAAAAATCCAACAAGACATGATATTGTGGTTTTTGTGATTAACAGTTTTATTCTTTTTTTTTTTTAGCAAACTCTAAAGCATCAAAATAGAAATTTTCCATCTCACTCAAACACTCCAACAAGTCATCAGCATTCATTAATTATTCTTGGCTATGGTTAAACTCATAATAAACCTAAAAATGTTAAATAGATTCCAGCCTTAATAATAAAGAAAATATAATTAAAAAAAAAAAAATTATCACAAAAAACTTATGAATAACCGG
>VUQK01020609.1:47577-60121 GCA_015106715.1 Bujurquina vittata
AAATGAGGATTCTTGTGGACTGGGATTTTTTTTTTTCAAATTTTTATTAAAAAAAAAGTTTCCCCAACGTTTTGAAATTGAGTCTGTTATTTTTTTTTTTTTAATGCAACTTCTCCAGCTGTAGAAAACACCCTCTCACACGGCACTGTCGAGGCTGGAGTGCAGAGAAGTTGTAAGGAAAGATGGAACCCTCCACTCTCCACAAGGCTGAGGGGCTGGCAGTCCTTCAGAATGAAATTAAGCAGAGCCTCATCCAGCATCTGCTTCCTGGAAACTCGATGGTTAAAAATGAGAAAGAATAAATTAATGGGAATTAATTATCAATGAAGCAACTAGTAAGTTTTAGAATGGCTGTATATCTGGGTTTACCCTGGATGTATCTGGGACTTCCTTCTCATGCCTGGCCCTATAATGCCTCAGCATTGAGGAGGTGGATTTATTTAAATATGAAAGCTCTGTCTTTCTCTTTCTCTTTCAAATGCAACATTTAACTTGCAGAAAATAATATGAATGGTAAACTAAGAGTCACTTTGAAATTAATTTGAATTCAGATGGATCAAGTGGAAACTCTGGGAGGAACAGGATGAAAAAACAAAGGAAATTCAAACAAATACCTTATTTTCTGATATGAGATCAAAATGGTCCCACAGGGCGGACACATTTATTTTGCTTTGAGGCTGCTCCATGATTCTTCATGAATTTAATGATGACCGACAAAATATCAAAGATTCTTTTGGCAGATGCATCCCGTTGACAGATGCGCTTCATTATACACATGTATCGGTCACGTGACTTTCCAATAGCGACATGCGCACCGACACGGGTTTTGCTCTACGAGCTCGACGCATCGGTGTTGACGGACCCATCACTACCAAGTAGGCTCCTGCTACAAATAAATTATACATAACAGGGATTTACTCTCTCTGTCTCCTCGTATGCACAACACAAATATACTTTATTGTCCCCGCGAGGAAATGTGTCTTGGACATCGTGCACTAAATAAGCTCCTGCCACTATATAGGGTTAGGGCAGCTTTCTTCCCAGTTCTGACTCTCAATTTGAACTTCAGAACTTTGGGTATGAGTTAATGAGTGTCTGCACCAGAACCCTTTGGGCAATAAGACAGAAGACAATATCATTTATGAATCTGAAGAAGATTTTCTATATTGGTGAGTTTGAGATTATTTTACAAAGTATTTTTGGAACTTTTTTAGGTATACATGTCTATGCCAAGACGCCGCATTGAGCGCTGACTCGTATGTCTGCGTCGCCGCCATATTGGATGAGACAAACGTGGCCAACATAACATGAGAGAGATGCTGCACTCTGGTGCTGTGTGGAGTTTTCGAACCATTTTACGTTCAAAACAGGATCACATGCGATTACCTTTCACAGGTAAGACTGATGAATTGTTTTTGATCATATTTGGCCATTCTAACATTTTGAAAACAAAATTATTTTTTGTGCTTAACAGTTTCCTAGTGTATATTAGTGCATATTTGAATGTGTGGATGAACGCATTAACTTAAATAACTTTGTAGAAACGCGCTTTAAGAAGTTCAGTCCATTCACTTGTATTAGTTCACAGGGCAGCTTTGACTGCACCAATATGGCGGACACACAGTTACGTGACATAAAAGGGCGTTCTGCCTTTGATTTTGGGGGGCGGGACAATCCTATCGTCAAAGGCGTTGGATCAAAGACTCGCGCAAATTACGTCATAGACAGAGTCTTTAAGTACAGGTGTGACAGGACTAAATCGTTTCACTGCAGCAAGTAACGTGTTTGTTTGACAGGGCGAAGAACAGCGAAAAGTCAACACTAAGAATAACTTAAACCAACAAACATACAAGAACACATAATAATATTTATTTTTATTTTTTTTAGAAAGAACAATGTCTAAAATACAAGAACAACCCAATATTTTGAAAAGTACTCGCTGGAAGCGAATTCAAGCCTCGTTGGTCCCACAAAAAGTTTACACACGGGAAGAAATATGTGATAGAAATTACCGTCGCGAGGCTGAAAAAGTTAGGCGGGAAAGGATTGAAAGATATAAAATTATAGGAACAGAAGTTAAACTACACAAGGCAGCCGAGCTGGAAAGAAGAAAACAACATGAAGCACTACTCGATGCACAGGTGCTGGAAAGTGAGCAGGAGTACAAACGAGACGTTCTCCAGCAGGCCGATCAGGTGGCGTTTCTGCGAAATACCTGTGTTCAAAACTTCCACCGGGCACTCGAAATGGTCGAAGTAAAAAATCATAATAAGAAACTTTCCAGACTAAAAAAAGAAGAAGATAAAGCCCAAAGAAAAATGGACAAAGAATTAAACACATTAGAGTTAAAGAGATGGGAGCAAATTGAGGAGAAAGAGCAGGAAAAGGTTCGTAAGAGACTAATCGCGAAAAGGGCTTTTCTCCGGGAATTAAGTGCACAAAGAAAGAGCAACCAACAACGGAGAGAGGTGGAGAAACAAATAAAGGAGCAGGAAAAAGACATAATAATACAGAAGGTGGAAGAGTATGCACAGAATGTAAAAATCCAGGCAGAAAAAGCCTCTCAAACAAAAAGAAACATTTACAAAGGCCTGCAAGAGCAACTCTCTGCACAAAAGCAGGAGAAAGAAATATTTAAGCAGCGATTAAAAGCTGAGGAAGAACACAGACAACATGTTAACGCTGTGCAAGAAAAACGCCAACGTGTAATGGCTAAAGACAAGCGGAAAGTGGTTAAAATGCGGCAGGTGATAACAGCAATGGCTGCAGAGACACTGGCAGCTGCACGACAACAGCAAGCTGACAAACAAGCATTGTTGGAAGAAAAAATTGAGAGAAGCACAGCTGATAAAGAAAGAGTAATAGAAGAGGATAAGAAAATCCAGCAGCAAAAGCAGAAGCAAAAATTAATATCCATAAAAGACAATAACTGGGCAACACATTTAAGAAAACGACAAGAAAAGGAAATGGAAAAAAAGGCTGACCAGAAATGGGTCATAGTCGATGAGCCTTTACAGACTATACTAAAGAAAGAAAAACAAAAGAAGCAAGAGGAAGCCGTAAAATTTGAGAAGGCAAATTTCGCCTTGAGTGCAGAAAAACATGCACGTTTTGCAGAAGAGGAAAGGGCAGAAAGAGAAAAGGCCCTTAAAGCTGAGGAACAGCTGAAAGCCAAGAGAGAGCAGCTCAGCAAATATGTTAAAAGTGGGCTTTCAAAAGTTAAAAAGGAAGATCTTCCACTAATTTTGGAAACCAGCTTGGGAGGGCACGGTATCCTCTTAGACGGAGAGAAGTCACAATACTTCCCCGCTAAAGCAACCACTCCATTGGCCAAATACTCAAATCCCCAGACTCGTTTGGTCAGATGGAATCAGGAAGTTAAAGATCTCGAAGCCAAGTGTAAGTGCTTGGGAAAGAGTCACCTGCCAGACTTGAAAGGACTACCTAGGCGGCCTTTTACTGCCGGGGAGTTGATTGGAGATTTAACAACACAGTTTACGCCCGTACCTCCCAACGAGCAAAACTTGACAAACAACACTCCGCTTCCACCTATTGAAAGTGGAAAGGTGCAAGGTGCCACTCTCACCTCTGGTGAAGCGGTACCACCACTTAACCAGCAAAAAAAACCTGTGCTCCCATCAATTTCCTCTACATGTGTGCTGTGAAGAACTTTAATGCTGGCAATCCGGGTGAAACGAGACACCTGAGCGCTGCAGAGTTTAAACGAAGCATCGACACAACAAATTTTCTTTGATAATTTTTTATAATAGAATTATTCGAGTTAATCAGTGTATCGTTGCAGCCCTATTAGAGACCCAACCAGTCATGGCAGATGGCTGCCCCTTTCTGAGCCTGGTTCTGCTGGAGGTTTCTTCCTGTAAAAAAAAGGAAGTTTTTCCTCCCCACTGTCGCCAAGTGCTTGCTCATAGGGGGTCGTCTGATTGTTGGGTTTTCTCTCTAATAGTGTAGGATATTTATCATGTGATAAGTATCCACTTCATTTGCCCTACTCTTTCAATTAGCAAACATAATTTGGAATTCAAAATAAATGGCCATAAAATTGATGTTATTATTTATCCATCCATTTATTTAGAATTCCAAGTGGAAAGATGTTAATCATGTATCCATCCATTCATAGATAAATTATGAGCATAATTGGAAGAAAATCAAACACAAATAAAGCTATTTAGAATAAATATATTTGTATATTTGTATTTTAGGTGTTTTCCTGTGAGATAATGTTGCATTTATACAGTGTTTCTTGCTCTTCATACTCTATACAATATATTAACTACATTTATGAGATGAAACCAAATGATGATGTTTGGCAAAAGCTCTAAAAGTTCTAAGTCAAAAGTAAATGTTTGCATCACCCTACCTGCTGAGAGGCAGGGGGCACTTAGGGATGACTTTTCCATCGTCCGTCTGGCTATCTGCCCGTCCATCACACTTTCAAAACGTTTGAGCAAGCAACACAGAATTAACACACAGAATGCATCTGCATAAGTGCTGGCAATGACGTAGGCCACCTACGTAGTGTTGTGACTTATTTTACAGTTGTGTTTTAAATATAATTTACTTGATTAATAGTCACTGAATTTGATATGACTTATTACACAGGATAAAATGAATCTGTATTTCATTGTCTATGATTTTATTTTAGAAAGAGGAAAGAGAAAGTTTTATTTTAAAGAGTTCATAACAGGATTGGGTTTGGTGTCTGTCGCCATCTTGTTTTCTGTTTTATTTGTTGGTTGCTGGGATACGTGAAAAAAAAATGTTCAGGGGTTAGCGGTATTGTCGCTTGTTAAGTAAAGAGACTGAACTTTAATGGTTCAGGAAAGACATCAGAGCCCCCATCATGATTGTAGAAGCCTTCACAGCGTAACATGTTTGGTGCCGAAACCCGGGATGTAAGGACTTTGGATTTTTCTGAACGAAGTGAAGAGCTAGCGGCTCAGCATGACGGAAGTATTGGAGCGATTAAAGAGGAAATGGGCGTCCATCCGTACCGCTGCGAACAAGATTTTGACCCGACTAGAGGAGGAGGAGAGAAAATAGAGCCCAGACACTACGAAACTGCATGAGTTCCTGGTCATTTTATCATCAAAGGAGGAAATTTTTATTGGATTTGGACAAGGGCATAGAGCAGGGGTCTCAAACGTTCGCTAACTCCTCTTAATTGGAGGGGAAAGCGAAATGTCAAAAAAGTAACTTAAAGGGCCAAAAAGTCATATTTTTGACATCAAATCGCGGACCGGAAGCAGGGGGCGGGGCCGAATGCAGCCCGCGGGCCACAAGTTTGAGACCCCTGGCATAGAAGATGAAACTCCTACGGTGGATCTGGACACAGATAACAAGCTCGCAGGACTACATGGAACGGATCATCATTTGGAGGGTTCGCACCACCAACATAATTGGGTCACAGGAGCGCACTAGAGACATCCCAAGAGCGCGCATGAGTGATGTAAGCAACGGTTCATCACAGTCCAGACCAACTGTTAAACTTCCAAAGCTAATGATAATGGAGTATGATGGGGAAATAAGCCAGTGGCAGGAGTTCTGGTCACAGTATGAAACAGCTATTCAGGGAAATGATGCACTGTGTAAGATGGACAAGGTTACTTACCTCAGATCCTACCTGACTGGAGCAGCTGCTAGGACTGTTGCAGGGCTGACAATAACAGATTCCAGCTATGATGCTGTAATAGAGTTGCTCCAAAATCGCTTTGGGAGAAAGGATGTTGTGATAAGTGCCCACATGTCCAAGCTACTGAGCTTGACACCTGCGACAAGATCTTATGATGTTGCAGCCTTAAGGCACTAATGATGTATGATGAATGTGAGATCCAGATACGCAGCTTGGAGTCCCTTGGAGTGCAGAGTGATACTTACGGCTGCCTGCTCTGTCCAGTGCTGCCACAGCTCATTCCAAAAGACGTAGTGCTTGCTTACACATGACAAACAGACTCAACAGATGAATGGAAGGTCCCAGAATTGATTCAGTTTCTGCAAAGGGAAGTGCAAAGCAGACAACGGGCGCTTCAGCTTACCAGACCAGGCCACACATCGAAGGAGCTGAGAGGCAGAGACACGTGGGTAAGCTACCCTACGCCTGCGATAAACCCAGAAAGTGGAGCATCCCATCAGCGACTGCTTTGCACACAGTCAATGCTGTGCCCCGGTCTTGTGTGTACTGTGACAGTAATGACCATAAACCAGAGAACTGTCTCGATTATGCAATAAGCGCATGGACGGAAAAGCTGAAAAAATTAGGACAGTGTTATGTCTGCTTAGGGCCAAAACATATTGGAAAATACTGCAGAATGAAGATTTTGTGCATGCAGTGCAATTGAAAGCACCACTTGTCAGTTTGTGAGCAGTCTGAAGCTAAGCCAGATATTGACACCACCAGTAATAGTGAAAATACAGGAGCTGTGCTGTCTTCAGTGACAAGCTCTGTAAAAGTTAAGGCAAATACTCAGAACGCAGTGTTGCTCCAAACAGTTAAGACATGCGCTGTAGGCTCAAGGGAGAGAAAGATAACTCGCTGTCTGTTAGATGGAGGCAGCCAGCATAGTTTCATTCACAGAAACATCGTCCGAGCCCTAGGACTGCAAGTTGTAAGGCAAGAGACACTAAACCTCCATGTTTTTGGTCCCACCACCCCTATAACAGAAAAAAGCACTCTTGCGAGGGTTGAGCTTCAAAATATGTGCAACACTGAACAGAAACTTGAAATAGAAGCTAAAGAGACCCCTGGGGTGTGTTCTGCTGTGATAAAGGTCCCAAGTGAGCCCATTCAGAGATTAAAAAACGAGGGCTGCAACTCGCAGACCTTCCACTGGAGGGTGCCAATGACCAAGAGTTACAACTGTTAATAGGAGCAGACTACTACTGGCAGGCTGTTAGAGGAAAAGTCCAAAGGGTCACAAATTCATTAGTGGCGGTCGAAAGCCTTTTTGGGTGGGCTTTACAGGGACCAGTGAACACCTCCAGTATTACTGACACCATGTGTATGCACATCGGTTTGACCGAAGACGCCCAGCTCTCTGCAGTTACATGCATTCTGAGAGGTAGAGTCCCTTGGCAATGTAAACAAAGTCCAGAGGACTCAGAAAGCTTTGGACAGACAACCACTTTTGAAAATAGACGCTACCAAGTTGAGTTTTCCCTGGCGATGTGACAAAGACCAGCTTCCAGACAATTTTAGGGTAGCAAAAGGACACTTCGAGAGCTTAATGAGAAAGTTGAAAACTGATGCAACCTTGTTCGCCAGGTACAACGGTGTAATAGAGGACTACCTAGAGGGCTACCTCAGGAGGTAGAGCAGGTCACCTAATGATCGGAAGGCTGGCGGTTCAATTCCTGACTGCTCCAGGCCGCATGCCAAAGTATCCTTGGGCAAGATATTGAACCTAGAGTTTCTACTAATGTGCTCATGAGCGATAGAAAGCACTTAGACGTAGAAAAAGTATGAATGGGTGAATTGCATAAAGTGCAGAAAAACAAACTGTTGCATTGTTGACGCCAATAACTTTCCACACATTTTCTACAGCATGCCCCCCAATTTTTAATCAGTGGAGTGTAAAATGAATGAGTAAATATTTTGTAGTTAAAATTCAAATCATAAGTAAAGTGTATGCTGCATAAGTACATTTAGATTTTAGTACACAATATAATCGGTCCAACTTTAATTAAACTCAGAGAATATATGCATGTTGTGTAATGCATAGGGGCCCGCTTGAAAGTGATGACGATTGGGTTGCTCCTATCTCTTAGGTACTGGAGTACCACCTGGGCTGCCATGTTGGAAATTGAACCTTTAGTAGAAAGAATAACTATTTTATGAATATGTAAGAGAATGCATATTTACTTCACCAAACAGTAGACAGAATAAAAGCCTGACATCAGACAAAATCAAAAGCTTGGTACACTGTCTGCAAATGAGAAAAGCCGGGAGTAGCTAATTATTTGAAAGTGGTGCAGAATGCCTAAGAGCCCTACAGCCTTATAACCCAAAGATTAAATGCTAAATTAGAACCCTGTGCCTGGTTGTTGTGTTGTTTTTCTTTGCATAATTAAAGACATTTCCACTATAAAATGAAGCAATGCTGAAGCAAAACCTACACCCATGGTTCAAAACATAAAAAAAAAACCTATGCAATTAAAAATATGAACTAAGACCCTCTTGTACAAGTTCATAACTATGTTCATCTTTTTTCATATTTCTCTTAATGAAACAATCACCCGTTTCTTCTTGTCTAAGAAACCTTTTAAAAAGATTTGACACTTGCTTTATTCTAAATGAATGGATGTCTAGTTATTGTTACCATGTCAAGCATGTTATGTGACAACACTGCACACACCAATGGCTAGATCAGGCTTAAATGAAATCTGACAAAGTGTAGCAGGCTAAAAGATCTCAAAACACAACACATCATGTCACGATCTAAAGATCGAAAGTCACTGACTCAGTATCAGTCCGGAAAAAGGTTTGCAAAGCCATTGCTAAGGCTTTGGGACTCCAGTGAGCCACGCTCAGAGCTGTTATGCACAAATGGAGAAAACCTGGAAAAGTGGTGAATGTTTCCAGAAGTGGCCGACCTGCAAATTACTTCAAGATTGCATCGACGATCCATCCGGGAGCTCACAAAAGAACCACAAACAACATCTAAAGAACTGCAGGCCTCACTTGGGCCCGTAAAGATTAAGAAAGAGACTGAGCAAAAATGGCCTCTATGGCAGAGTTCTGAGGCCGAAACCAGTGCTAACCAACTAGAACACAAAGGTCCTCTCACATTTGGCAAAAAAAACCAAAACATCTTGATGATCCCCGAGACTTTTGGGAAAAAGTTCAGTGGACTGATGAGACAAAAGTGGAAATTTTTGGAAGGTTTGTGTCCCTTTATATCTGACATGAAACAGACACAGCATTTTATAGAAAACATCATAGCAACAATCAAACATGGTGGTGGTGTGAGGGGTCGGGGCTGCTTTGCTGCTTCAGCACCCTGTTGACTTGCCATAATTGATGGAACCATCAATTCTGCTCTCCATCACTTCGTTATGGCTATGCAGCAATTCAGAAGTGAAATTGTTTAAAAAAAATGAAGGTTTTGGAGTCCTTTAGTCAAAGTCCGAACTTAATTGGGGCCAAAATTCCTCCACAGTGATGGAAAGACTCATTGGCAGTTATTGCAAATGTTTGATCGCAGTTCTTGCTGCCAAGAAAAGTTCAAAACTGCATTTTATATTTACCTAAGTTATTGCTGTCTGATATTAAAATCTATTTAATGATCTAAAACAGTGTGAAAATAGGCAAAAAAGCAAGAAAGCAGGAAGGTGGTGAATACTTTTTCACAGCACTGTAAATGAACTGTGAACATATTAAAGTCTGCACTGCTTTGTGGAGTACAATCGAAATATTGATTTACTGATGATGACATCAGTAATATGTCGTTGTTGGTCTTTTTTGAACTTGTAAGATGTTTTTTTTAAAGCCATTTGAATTCTTCTATTGACAAGATGAACGATTAGTAGAAGCACAATACAGAAAATCAACATTCTTATTGTCACTGTGGGTGGGTTCGTCTGTTACTCCATGCTGGTAGCAGCAATTTGAAGGTATCAGCTGTCCAATTATAGAACCAGCGCTTTGGTGAAATATCCTCAAAGCTGCATTAATCAAAATTGTCCATTTACAACAAAACTTGGATGCAACGTGAGAGGTTTTTGCTTGTAGCAAAACCCATATTAGTAATTTGATTCATGTGAAAATAAAAGAACATTTATAAATATGGCTGGGTGATTTGATTTTATTCAATAGTATTATTCACTTTGATTAACACAGTTGGTTTTTGTTTTTTTTTGCTGTTACTGATTAAACTGCTATTAATACTAATAAAAAAAGCAAGTTTTTCTTCTGTGTTGCATATATATTTATCTATCAGAAAAAATGAGTGAAAGTCAGTTTCAGGGCCACTAAAAGATCCCCTTCATTTAACTGTTTGGTTCTGATGTGAACAGTTCATGGCGCGTAATCAATAACCAAGTTAATCCAGTACATGTAGTTCCTGACTTTGGAGTAGACGCCGGGATAGAGTTGATTTGCGCAGCCGATACCCCAGGAGACGATGCCCTCGAAGTAGCCATTGCACACAAGGGGACCCCCGGAGTCGCCCTGTGGACCGCCGTGACAAATCAGAGATGCTTAACATGCTCTTTTCAAATCCCAGTGTTAAGATGTAACTGAAGTCATATTATTAATCAATTAAATTTTTGAATAGTATTACTGTACAAAACAGTTTTATGAAGTAGTAATAAGCCATTCCTCACACCAAAAAAAAAGTCATGTGTTGCATGTGTTGTACCTGGCAGGAGTCCTTTCCCCCGTATGGGGATCCGGCACAAATCATATTTGGTGTGATCCTGCCCCAGTAATACCAAGAGCAGTAAGATACTATTCTTACATTCACAGCACGTAGCACGGGGGAGAGGGTGTAGCTGTAAACCTGTGTCACACCCCAGCCGCTCACTGTGCAGCTGTCACTTAAGGGTGGGGCGTTTTCATCAGGCAGCATAACCGGCTGAACGTAAGCATTCAGTTGTGCTGGCCTGCTGAGCTGCAACGAAAACCAAAGGCAAGGGGCCCGATAAGAACCAAGGCAATCAGATCATTTCACAGCTCAGCACAAGTTTTAGTTACCTTAATAATCATGATGTCGTTGTCATATGTCCTGGAATTAAAATTGTGCACATATATCTTTGAGACATTGAAGATCTGTTCAATCCCCTCTACTTTGGTCAGGCTGTGCTCACACAACACAATCTTGATCAAATGACTCCTGTTGAACAAAAACTGAAGTTGCACATAAAAACAGTGAGACGACAATTTCACATATTTTCTATTGTGACAGACCTTCTGTTCTCATTAATATATTGTAGCATATATTGCATAATATATTGTAGTATTAATATTTGTTACTACAACTGTGCAGCTCGCGTGACGCTGTGTAGTGTCAGTACTCACGGTCTCCAGCAGTGGGCAGCAGACACCACCCACAGTGGGTGCACTAGTGTGCCTCCACAGTAGTGGTCCCCATCCTCGGTCTGAAGAGATGCCTGATATTTGATAGAGTATGGTTCAACCTCCTGACCCCCAATGATCCTTTCAGGACTCTCTGCAAACAGCAATGTGACACAAAGAATCAAACTATCTCTATGTTTGACATTCAAAATATAATATGCCAGTATTATAATCACTTAAAATAGGTCAAAAGATAGCCTCATAAGCCCAGTCAGAGAAGAAGGAGGAAACAGCGGGGTTACATAACACAGAAAATTCCCACTGACTGAAAAACATGTCAGTTTTTTCTTTTAAAGTCCTTCGGCGGTTTAATTCTTTGGATCTATACACTGAGGTGAGGATTCTGTGTCCTTTGTTAAATTTCCGGGAATAAAAAAAACAAAAAAGAAAGCTGTAACTTACGTGAACTTACTGAAGAAAACAGAAGAAGCAGCAGAGCAGCGATGTGCAAAGCAGCCATCATTCCTTTTTCCAGTTGTTACCTGAAACACAATGACAGCCAGCAGCGTCTGGATTTTCATTTGGATCAGGCACTCCTGATTAAACTGGATTAAGTTTTGGATTTGAAAATGAAAGGATGAAGAAAATTGATTTGTGATGAAAAATGTTCGTCTTGTTTGCACAGCTAAAATCTTTGTTTGCTTTGTTTACAAAATGTATCCCAATAATTGCTCTGATTGAATTCTTTTCTTCAGTGAGCTTCAGTTTTTTAACACACGCGCAGTTTGCGAAAGTTGGTGAAATGATTGGATATTAATTAAAATCTCACTGAAAAGATTCACGATCAAATTTTGCTTACCTGAAAGTCGAGACACAGGAGGGCTCAGAGTATCTCCAAATACCGAGACCAGTGCTCACCTCTTTCTTTTATATTGTAACTATATCCTTGTCCAGCTCTTTGTTTGAATTATCTCTCCGTCTTGTTGTGTACTGTAACCATCTCACGCTCCAACAATGAAACTGACCTACTACATGACAAAGCTAAGGCGTTCTCTTGTATTATGGCTGTTTCTAAGCGTGAGTTTTTATCCTTGCACTGAAGGGTTTTAGGTTGGCGCACCTCTACAGCATCAAAGCTTATTGCTGTATTAAATGTTAATGTTGTTGATTATATAAATAGAATAGTTCCCTCCATGATTATGTGAGACATTTAAAAAAAAAAAACAGACTAAAAAGTTTGCTTTCATTTCAAAGCTAAAGAACACAACAGACTGATTCACTTTATGAACATTTACAAATCCGAATATCATTGAAACATCTAAAAAAATAAATATTGTAGGAGCCAAATTGAACGACCCGTTTTGCTCATGTGTCACGGTGGCACAGGTGTTCAGGTGATGCTTAGGGGTGTGGTTACCTGATCTGGGCATACCCAGCGGGGGGGGGGGGGGGGGGGGGGGGGGGGGGGAAAACCTTGTGTGTCGCCCCTCTTTTACCACCAAGTCCTTGCGGAAT
>VUQK01020609.1:60141-71264 GCA_015106715.1 Bujurquina vittata
GGGGGGTGGGGGGGGGGGGGGGGGGGGTTGTCCACGGGCGGGGCCCCCGGGGGGGGGGGGGGGGGGGAGTTAGGTGCAAACCTTTCTGATGACCGTCATTCTGTACCACAGTCATTCTGGAAATTTATTTTGAATGTCATTTTACAATCCTGACAATAAGCGATGTATTTGTGCTAAAATAAAAATAAAACCACAAAACTCAAAATGGGACTTATGGCTTATTGGGGATGCGTCACAGTACAAAAACCTACTCAGCAGCCATAATTTGGGATTGAAGTTGCTGTAAATATATTATTTGAAATTTGAATGAAATAATAATGAAATAAATTTGAATTGGCTGTGAGCGCGTTGCTAAACCCTGGATACGTTGTTTCATGTTAATGTAAACAAGTGACTAAATATAGATATTGGTTACTAATTATTTGATACGAAGAACATTAATTATGAACACGCAGAGAGAATTACTTCTCTATTGCTTTCTCTTTTTAAATCTACAAGAATTTCATGGTACACGATGAGGATAGCAGTTCACCCACTCAGCATAAGCACTTTGTGTACTGACAGTGTACATCGTGTCCTCTCCATTACGATGGCTATGCTCAGGCACGCTGTTGTATGACATCTGCAGGTTTTGTTACACGCAACTGAGTATGGTACTGCATGTTGTGATCAGTTTATTTCAGACTTTAACTGCTTGAAAGAACTGCTTTTTGTGAAATTTACCCAACTGGTAATTTGGTCACACAACAACCTTTGATACCTTTCTAATAGATGTCTGCATTTGTGAGGCTGTTTATTGTCTTCATGACTTGTATGGTCCCCTCTTTACGCCTGCAGACAGCTCCAGCTTCAATCCGATAAACTGGTTTCTAGAAATTTGTATCGTTATGGACAAACTTCAAAATAGATTTATGAATAACTGATGCATGTCTTGGTCCAGTGCCATGCATTCTGCCCAGTGTTTTGTTAGTCAAGTTCTTTTAGTGTGTGTGTGTGTGTGTGTGTTGATTTGTTTTTTTAAGCCTGTCTTGTTTGCAATCAGAATTATGATCTGAAAGCACTGTGGTGCCAAACATATATGGGAGAAAATAAAGATAAGAACCAGAGGACAGAGCAGAAAAACACAATGCTGCACCCGTAGAAACAAAAACAAACAGCACCTGAAAAAGAATGCACGTGTAGAGGAAAACACAAGGCTACACAAACCGACAGTCTTGTGTTGCGGTGTGTGTGCATGTGAGTTTGTTTGCATGAGTGAGCAAGTATGTCATTTACAGACATGGAAATAAATTGTTTAGCTTTGCTTAATAAGCTCATAAATAACATGTTTAATGACATCATTGTTATACTTAACAGTTTCCAAGTGTACTTAATAATGAGGGTGGAAAGCCACAACAGAGCCCCCCCCCCAGAAGCCAGAGGCACATAGAGAAAGACCAAGGAGACCCGGGCCAACCGCCGCCCCCCTAGAGCATTGCAGCCCCGTGGCCGCACATTCCAATGAACCACCATACAAGTTCCATCGGAGTTCCTGCCTTCCTATGTGCACGTTCCTGTTTTATTTTGTGTTTTGTATTTATTCTACATCCCTTGTCTCGTCCTCAGTGATCAGCCCCAGCTGTGCCCCCTCCCATTTCCTCTCCCTTCATTACCTGATCTGTTGTCGCAGTTTTCACTTGCCTTTCGCTGCATCCTCCCTCACGCTGTATGCTCTGCTTCTTCCCTGGTTTTTTTTTTATGAGTTACCAGCAAATAAAGCTGAGTTTTAAGTTAAAATCCAGAGTCCTGCATTGGGGTCTTAATCCTGCACAGCGGTCCATGAGACCCACCTCAGTCCTGGATTCTTTTAGGACCTACAATAAATGGCAGTGTAGCTCACTGTTGGATGTCTCTTTGCATGTTACTGTGAAATGTTGAGTGATTCAAAAGTTAACACTGTGTCTGTAGGTTTTTTTTCATGGCAGGTTAAATCTTTTGGTCTAACTCAGTATTTTAAAGTAGACGTTTACGAGCAGAGGTTACTACTACTGAGCTAAACACATTTCACAGTGAAGAAAGATTAATTAAGGTTTAATCAAGATCCCAGTCCTGAGTTACTGGTGCTAAGAAATGATGGCAGTGATACTGACACTGATAGGACCTCAGTGCCAACCTGTCTGCCGACTGAAAAACAACGTAATGTCAGTGAAATTGGAAACTCCAGTTTTTGTTGGACTCATTAATTATTGTCTTTTCCAAACGTCAGCTGCTGCAAACAACAAATCATGTTCAAATCCTTGTTTATACCAAAAATATAACAAGATGGATGTAATATAATAAACAAGGTTGATAGCGAGGATTCACATCAGTAGTATTTATAAGCAGTATTTTTAAAAAATGCAGTATTTGGTAACATTTTATAATAACTGCACAGTAAGGTAGGTAGTACTGCTATTATAGTTTATGCAGCACTACTCCTCAATATGTCATTTATACACATGGAAATAAATTGTTTCGCCTCGCCTAATAATTTCATAAATAACAGCTTTCATTGTTACATTTGTAAATGATAGATAACAGTTTCTTCTAAATGATGAATTAAGCATTAATTAACACCTTAAAAAGGCTTAATAGTGTGTAATTATTATGAAGTTTTACCCAGTATAAACCCAGTAAATCTGTACCCCTATAATTGATTCCTAACGTGTTTATTAACAGTAATAACATGATGACACCGCACTAATCACATTTCCATCAACAAATCTTCATAAGGGTCTGCATGACAGTTAACTAAAAAATAATGCTTCGTTAACGGGTACTAACACACATCTATTTAACCCCGTTTTTGCTTGGATCTGAGATTAACTTTGCATATCTAACAGCTGAGAATGATCTGTACTTCTTTCATATTTGGTGAAGATCCTCGGCTCATCCCCTCTCTGAAACAGCTGTTTTATCTCCACACCCTTTGAGCCAACTTTCTTCTGATTGGCTGCACCACTTCAGTGTAAATAAGGAAACCCTTTCATTCAAATCAGCTGATATTTTTTTTTTACAGCAAACGAGTGGATTTAAAATAAGAGGAACGTTCTCTATTAGAACCCTGTGGCAGATTACATTTTAGTCTGACACCAGGCAGATGAATGTGAGAACCATGCGTCGACAGCACTTGGACGGAGCAGTGGGTCATGCAGAAAAAAAAGCAGTGGTCAGCACTCAAGGGAGGACAGATGCACCAAGAGCACGACTTTAGCTATCAGCAGCAATGAGGGCAGCAGAGAGGGCTATTAGCCAGCTAAGGTCAGGAACTCCACAGAGGGATGGTGGCTGTGATGAGACAGGGCAGAGCCGTGCTCCATTTTTAATGACACCCGGCCCGAGGATAGATGTCGAGGAGCCGTGCTTACTTGACCCGGTCTGACACGAAAGCTTATGGTGCTCAACTTTGGTCAAAACCCTCATTAATCCTTTTGGGGGGAGATCAGTGCAGGGAGACCTGAGCTGAATCCTCTCTCATTTAAAACGACAGCAGCCAGTCTGAGTTTCAATCACATGTGGAAATATGCCAAATGCTGGACATGCCTGACAGGGCTGCACCAGAATCAGAGTAGCTCTTGAATAAAACATGATTAAAAGTGCACAGGCAGCCATGAGGTGCAGGCTCGTGGCAGCTCATTCAGCATTAACGTGTCAACAATTAACTGGGCGAGTTTATCAGCAGGGAGCAAATCCAGGACATCTTCTGTGGGTCACGGAGGAGGTGAGCTGAGTGGCTGTTCTGTGGAGCTTCAATTATATATTGGTCTAGGACAAGGAGGTGACCATGGAAACGGAAATAGAAACTGTAAGAAACCCGAGAGTGCTATGAGTGCGTGAGATGCCGTCCCCTTAACATTAGACAAGTAGCACACAGGTTAAGCCTCTCACTGCAGGTAAACTCCTCTTCCCTTTGACCAACTATGGAGCTGCCATCTTTATTGCTTTGTATACTGCTGCACGTTCTGGCTGCAAACTGTAAGTAAGCTTCTTTTCCTCCAGATATGTGAAGTTAAACCTCACAGCAGGGAAAGCGGGGATGCTGTGAGCTGTAACCTTCTGAAACAAAAGCCGTGGGCTTCACAGACTGAGCGTGTTCTTCTATGTGCTGCATGAATGATTATATATTATTCGTATATGTATTCTATTTGTTAAAAAAAACCCCAAACATCCCTTGTAACTGTGGCACTGTGGGGAGAAAAAACTGGGATTCAGGGCTGCTTCCATGTGGTAGCAGAGAAAGGAGGAAGTGAATGGGCTCATGAATTTGACTTAATATTAAAAAGATGAGAATATTTCAAAGTAAAAAGACACGTAACTGACTTCTTTGTGACATGTATCAGTGCAAGTACCATAAATACACTTGGTTGTCCTTTGTTAAAGTGACTTTTTCTTCTTCAGGTGTTTAATTTAAACACTACAAATTCCATCATTACATTGTCAACGCTGCCATTTTTTAGCGCGCACACCGTTACCCAATACAACAAAGACATCTTTCTGAGGCAAAGGGCTTTGAAAAGGAACTTAACTTGAAACTTCAGGAACAATAGATGAAATCTAACAACACAAATAACAATGAGTAATTGTGACCAACACCCCCCCCCCCCCTTTTTGCCTGGAAATTATGTCACAAAGATAGCAAATGAAAGGAGAGTGTGATAAAGATCTTGGACAGCTCTGGGGTTTGATTCTCATTTGGAGATTGATAATTTAAGGGTTGAATCGTCCTGAGCTTTCTTTTTTTCTCTCTCAATAAATATTGAACTAATCTGGAAGAACAGTAATTTATCACAGTTGAATCACATTTTCCTGATCTTTGTTCTATTTCCATTTGTGGGGCGGCTGTGGCTACATTAAGTTTGGCTGAGGTGTGAATGAATGGTGCTCTTTGGGTGTCTTAAAAAAGCGCTATATAAGACTAAGACATTATTATTCTTTACATTTTAGGAAACAAAACACTCACAGGGACACCCAATCCTAAAATGTATACCTCCAAGATCTTACATCATGCCTTCTGGTGCACCTCGCACCCAATCACCGCTGGGTGTGTTGTGGCCTATAGAGTTACCACTTTGTTGCTGAGATGAATCGCTGCTGCTAATTATAGCCGGGGATTAAACGGAGAACTTTTCCAAGCCGGAAGCTTCTCTCAGTTATGTAATCGAGATTTTTAGCTTCATTGTTTAATTTTCGTATGTTTACGACCAATTTTTACAAAATATGGGGTCAGTAGCTGAAGATTGCAAATTTCTTCCAAGTCACTAAAGTTTTTTAAATATTTTAAGCATTCACAGTTTACTCGTTCAGTTCTCTATGAAGTAAAACAATATTTTCCAGTGCAAAAGTAAAGGTTGCATCCAAGTCTTCCCCGATGGGCTAATTGGGGGCAACTCGAGGCCTCATTCATAATACCAGACAGCAGAAAACACGTGTAAGCGCTTATTATCAAAAGCTTTCTGTGACAAGACGGCGATCTCATCTCTAAGCGTAGTCTTGGCCCTGAACTTTTACAGTGGCGCCCGGCTGTGTTTGGGTTTGTCTGTGAACCCATCGTGCAGACAGGTGCTACTACTAAAATCCATCAGGAAGTGTGACCACCTCTATTAAAGCAGACATTTTGGCAGTTTGCTGATTTGCAGCGTTCAGGCGTGCGTTAACACAAGATCAGCAGTGATCTTGGAAAAGTGACTGTTGCTGCCCATCAGTTTGGAAAAGGTTATAAAACCCATTTCCAGACAAATTGAAGCCAATCGTTCTGTAGCGAGAGAGTGGAAAACATTTAAGAGGAGCGGACGTCCCAGCAAATTCCCCCCCCGGGGTCACAGCCTGCAATGCCCACACTGCTAATGTGAGGCCTTCAGTTGGGGTGAAAGGTCTGGAGTTTGCAACAATGAGTGCCCACAATGAGCTGAAGTCACGTTGTAAAGAGTCAGACAAATTTCCTCCACAATTATGTGAGAGAGCGACAAAGTCACACAGAAAACGACGGCTGCCCACTAACCCCAGCCATATTTAATACCATCGCTCTCTATATAAACTCACATTAACACAGCCAACAGGCTGGGCCACGGGAAGTCATTATCCCGTACTGAAATCTGGCTACAATTACACAGTGTTTCTGCAGTTTCTTCTCATCTTATTTCTCCTCAGATTTTTCAAAAGCTCAAAACATGACTGCAGTGTCCTTTGGTGGCATCTGAAGCCACGAATACGTCAAGTGGACAATGTAAAACTGTGTAGCTGATTCAGGGGCAGAAGCACTGTAGACATGACAAAGAAGCGTCCATTATAATTAGTGTTACTCCAACATCAGCTGAACTCACTTTGTCTTTTAAAGTAGTGGTGAGCAGCTTTTTCCTGACGGCCATACTGATTTAAATAAATGAAACCAAGGGTGGCACATTGGATACCTGAATCAAAGCATTTACTCAACACAGTACTAACATTTAAAAAGTCCACCTTAAATCTACTACTACTTATTCTGCCAGTTATCTGACATGCGTCACTGATTAAACACATTTCTTTGGACTCAAGTTAAATAGCAGCACAGTTTTTTTTTTCCTTCTGTTGCCTCTTATTTTGGGGGTTTTGGGGTATTGTTCTTTCCCGCCTTTAGTTAGACTGAGATAGGTTGTGGTCTGCGCTTTGCCCATGTGTCCTTTAGAGGTTTGATTCTGTTCTTAAGCTAATCAGATTCAATCTGAATTGAGCTAGCATGCTAGCTTCAAACCCCAAACAGCCGGTCAGAGTCAGACTCACATCAGTCCCTGAGAAGAGATCCGATTGTTTGTCACTGATCTGCTGAGCCAGAACCCCGCGGTGGGTTTCTTTATGACCTGAACAGATCTCAGTGATGCTGCAGCGGTGCTAATAAAAACACAACTGAGTTAGCGCAGTGTGGCTCACACCAGCACCTTCTGGACCGCTGTGTGTGTGTGTGTGTGTGTGTGTGTGTGCCTCTAAATCCAATCTGAGCTGATATTTGTCATTGTGTGTGTGTTGCAGGTCAGAACATTGCAAAGGAACGTATAGTGGGAGGATATGCACCGGTTCCACATTCAATCAAGTACATTGTGTCGATACAGACAGTGGAACGCCAGCACCTCTGCGGGGGCTTCTTGATTAATAAGTACTGGGTGGTCACAGCAGCGCACTGTAACATCGGGTGAGCTCATTTTCTTCTGTCCATTTACCCCTAAGGATTAAAAAAAGCTCTATGACCTGAGGCGTACGCACGACTTGGTCGAGTGGTACAATCAACCCCAGGTAACAGAAAATCCTACCTCTGTGAAAGTGATACTAGATACAACAATCGAGCTTTGTTGCACTGATATGTGACAAAAGCACGACGTTTAGCTCACAGTTTGGGGATACGGAGGCAGTATTTTTAGACGATGCTCTGTGTTCAGTCCAGAATCTAGCAGCATGTCTGCAAACTGATCAATTATATTTGCCAAATTTCAGTACGCCTGCTTCCCTGTTAGTCAAGAAACAATCGCAGCTGATCTCAGAAAGCTTTGATGCATTCACACTAGATTAATGATTATCTTAGACCAGCAGAGAGCTGCAGTGAGGTCCAGTCCGACTCCAATCTGAGATCAGCAACCATGTTTGGGCTTTGTCATTTCTGACATTTTGATGACTTCATTAATTGAATAACTTTGCATAAACTTGGAAAAGAAACAATGCAAAGGGCATAAATGACCAAGCTAGCAAACAAAGTTGTCTCTTGTCTGTAATTATTACTGTAACAAGTTGAAGGTTTGGGAAATACAAAATTCGGAACTTTCGATTTAGAAAGGCAGTTACTTTATGACTAAATAAAACTGCAATATTCTCCCAACTTCCTGTCTGTTCTCTAACATCTAGACAGTAAATGTAACAGGAGAGTGGCTTTTATTTTCTGCCACATTCGCACAGGAGACATCAGAGTTTGAAACTCGGACCAGCTGGTGCCCTGAGATTCCTCACACTTCATTTTGAAAAACGACCTTGGAGAGTAATAAAAGTGCAATAACATAAACTCAAATTAAAAACAGCGTAACAAGAAGCAAAGTAGAGATAAAAGATACAAGTATATATGATAAACCAAAGTAATAAAAGGATTTTTTTTCAAGCTAAAAACGCGGATGGCTGACTTTGGAGTTATTAAGACGATGGACGGCTGTTACATTTCTGCTGATCATCATCGCCTCATTTATCTCGTCTTACGTCTGTTTTGCATTTGTGACGAGTAGCCCGAAAACACAACTGCCTGTTGCTATTTGTGCAACTGCTGATTGTGTAATTTGACAAATAACCAAGAGGACAGGCACAGGCGCCGCCTTTCCTCTTGGTTGAGTTCCAAGCTAAGGGTGTAATTACTGCGTGTTTCCATATAATATACCAAGATCCAACAGGATAAGGCTCCATGTAAATAATAACCCCAATAAAGGCCACGCTCCAGTTAACTGTTCATGTGCCAGGAAGCTGTATTGTGCATGCAGGTTTACTGGGGAACGCCCACGCGGCTCAGAGCCAGCTTTAACACTGTCACACCTATACCTTTCCTATTGTTACTTTATTGTATGCCATGAAAACAGTTTGGCCCTGAGGGTAGAGTATCATAGGTCTATTATAACTTAAAAGGTCTTTTCCAACTTCAAGGTCTCGACTTGTCACAGTAGGAAAACCACAAGCGTCACTGTTAACAGGGTCTCTGTTGTATTTAGCAGCAGCCAGCATGTAAAGTACCTGGAGCCTGAAACTGAAGCAGGCCAAAGTGATCCGTCAAACATCCATTGTTACGGGTGTACATGTGCTTTTCATGCTGGGACATGGCAAAATATCTTTTATAGCTGTGAAAAAAAGGCCGCGGCAGTGATCAGAGTAGGCTTCTGCATTTATATGTAGAAAAGAAAGAGATTGATATAACTGACGGCTTTCAGAGCACGTGCAGATGGAATCGGAACAAAATATGACAACAGAAGAAAAAGAACTGGGAAAAATGAAGACCATTAGGTGACTTCAATCTTTCTTTTTTTTTACCGGCATTTGATAGATTTGAAACCAGAAGGTGTAATTTACCCTTTTTTCCATCTACAGGGTGAACAAAATGCTGATAGTTGCAGGAGATTATTCCCTCTCTGTTTATGAGGGCACGGAGCAGGAAATCCTCCCCCACCTTTTGGTGCCACATCCTTCATACAACACCACCACCAGCAACTGTGATATTATGCTCATTAAGGTAGAGAATGCAAACCATTGCTCTCTGGTTTTGAATTTACTGCAGCCTGTTCCTTCATCTGTGTGTAGCTCAGCACACTGCCTCCCATGTCTCCAGCTCAGGGTTCCAATCTATCTGAACAGCTACGTCTCCATCGCTCTGCTGCCCAGACAGGGCGCCACCATAGCAGAGGGCAGGCTGTGTCGAGTGTCGGGCTGGGGCTACACGAACCCCGGCGGAGGCCAGATCCCCTCCACCCTCCGGACTGTGATGCTCCCCATTGTCTCCACAACGAAATGTAACAGCAGCGAGTCGTTAAACGGCAGCATCACAGAAAACATGCTGTGCGCCGGTTACGCTGTTGGTGGAAAGGATGCCTGTCAGGTAAGAGCATCTCTGCTTCTCACTCAGGATATGAATATGAGGGATGGTTCTATGACGTCCGCTTGCTTACTTGCCAGGTTGCCATATAATGCAACATAAAACAATATTAGAGCAGGAACACCCGTGATAATATGAGGGGATCGTTGCCGCCATGGCCAAACACTTCAGAGGAAACAAGAACAGGAAACAGGAAGCATTTTTGGAAGGAGTTCGGGGGTAAGGTGAGAGTGAAAATAACAGTGCAGAGACACAATAATAAAAACAGACCCTCAGTAATGGAAGAGATTCAAAGCTTTATTGTCATGCGCACAGTGTAGAAACGTTGTTTCCCTGCACAATGAAAGTTTTACTGTGCTGCCCACACCAGGTGTCACAACACCTTGATATATGAGTTACCAAGAATGGTGAGTCAATGAAAATAGTGACCCAACAAAAGATAACACCGTACCATGGCACTGACTGCAAACTGTGAACCGCGTCCACAGAAAGAAGAGGCTTATAGCAGAAGGTTAGAGTTTCTAAAAGTTAAAACATAACAAGGGAAAGATCTCCAATTTGATCCTGGGGGGGGGCGACATCAATCACTTTGGGGTTCCCTTTGGCATCAGGAAGGGAATCCGGTATAAAAACTCTGCCAAATCAAACACCCGGAGCTCCCTGCTGTGGCAGCCCTTTGTGAATAAGAAATTTGCATTTTTGCACACATCTTTATTCGTATTCTGCTTTAAATTGTATTTTGCGGCTAATATAGTTACATCTGCTGTCAAAATCCCACGTAAAGAGTTCTAAAAGTTCTGCTTTGTTCTTTAACTCACTAAATCAGCCTTGTTTGTTCTACAAGGCTGATTTTTCACTGTCTAAAATGTGTTATTTTTGCAAACCAGTTATGCTCTGTGGTATTTTGAAAGTTACTGACAGTGGTGTGCTACTTTCAGCTGTGGAGTCCTGTTGCACAGGTTCATTCAAATTCGTGTTGTACAAATTCATTTAAAACAAAACTTGATCACAAACCACACTGCAGCTATATTTACCGTATGATGCCAAAAGTATTCACTCGTCCACGTGAACTTGAGTGACATCCCATTCTTAATCCAAAGGGTTTAACATAATGTCGGCCCACCCTTTGCAGCTAGAACAGATTCAGCTCTTCTGGGAAGGAATTCCCCAAGGTTTAGGAATGTGTTTGATGAGAAGGCCTGGCTCTCAGTCGCCGCTCCAATCCATCCCAAAGGTGTTCTATCAGGCTGAGGTCAGGACTCTGTGCAGGCCAGTCAAGTTCTTCCACACCAAACTGGCTCATCCATGTCTTTATGGAGCTGCTTTGTGCACTGCTGTGCAGCCGTGTTGGAGCGGGAAGGGCCCCGTCAAACCCAGACTCTTCCTTTGGATTGCCAGACAGAGAAGGAGGATTCGTCCCTCCAGAGAACCCGCCTCCACTGCTCCAGAGTCCAGTGTCGGTGTGCTTTACATCACTGCATCCGACGCTTTGCATCGCTTGGATGCAGCTGCCATGGAAACC
>VUQK01020614.1:0-25611 GCA_015106715.1 Bujurquina vittata
GTTGTGGTATGACCTTAAAAAGGCCGTTCATGCTCCAAAACCCTCTAATGTAACTGAATTAGAACAATTCTGCAAAGATGAGTGGGCCAAAATTCCTGCTGTAAAAGCCTCATTGCAAGTTATCGCAAACGCTTGGTTGCAGTTGTTGCTGCTAAGGGTGGCCCAGCCCGTTATTAGGTTTAGGGGCAATCACTTTTTCACACAGGGCCGTGGTGGTTTGGATTTTTTTCACCTTTACTACTACACACCTTCATTTACAACTTGCATTTTGTGTTTACTTGTGTTGTCCTTGACTATTGTTTAAATTGGTTTGATGTTCCGAAACACTTAAGTGTGACAAACATGCAAAAAAACAGGAAATGAGGAAGGGGGCAAACACTTTTTCACACCACTGTATCCAGTAACTTAATATTCAGTTATGATATCAATTTTCACACTGAAGAAGTTGGAATCAATAAATATCAGAAATCTCTATATTAAAACTGAATTGAACAATCAACTGACAAGCTTTGTGTCTATTTTAAATGTGTGAAAATGTCTACATTTGACACTTTGTTATATAAAAAAAATATTCTGTTGCCAATCAAGAGATCTTTCAGGAAATGATAAAAGTATTGTAATGACATTTTGCTGCTAGTTTGGTCCACAAAAGAATAGAGTTGGCTAATATTAGTCAGAACTGTATGACAGCCTGCATTTTGTGAATGCAACCAAGGAGGTAGAGCTGGTCTGCCAACCACACCTAGAGAGGCGTGATACAAAACTGTAGAACAGAATGAAGAGGAAAAAAAACTGCTGCCAATTTGTGCAGCTGGTGCAGTTGTGCACTGAAAGCCCAGACTCTTAAACCAATGAAAACAGGATAGAAGTGAGGTCATTTAATATACAGATAGGGCATTGAGAGATTAAACTGACACCCTTGTTGAACAGCATATGTGTAACACAAAGTAGGTCACAAAAACATTAGCTTTTTGTATTGTACTTATACCATGCTTGAGTTTACATGACAATTTTAAAACTTGCAGTCACTCGGCTTACAGAAATTTGGGGATCTAAAACTAATTGTGTGGTCAGAATGGGTTAAGAAACTTTCCCGAAAGCAAAATAGGTTGTACCAGTTAAAAGTCATTTGCTCACAGGTTATCTAGTCAGTTGTATAAAATAGACAAATGACTGGGAAACGGTCCCTGGGCTGTACTGCAATAACACAGGGTGATAATCTTACATGTTGCAGTCAATTGGCTCGGTGAAGACATGCCGTAGGACTGAGTGTGCCTGACACTGTTTAGAGTAGGTGACAGGGAGGCTTGGAATTACCCTCAGCTGGATCATAAAAATAAAAGATTAATGTGACTCTAGTGGCAATATAAACCCAGTCCCCAGTGTATTGTGAATATTATACACCACAAACCACATGTATGTGATAGTTTTTATTATTGAAGTACCAACTACAGCTATCACAGTTTCCTAAAAAATACAGTCTCACATTGTTTTTGTCTAACCAAAAGAATCCTGTCATAAAGGACTGAAAATCAGCAAGTTTGGGGAAAATATTTCACCTTCAAGACTAATCAAATTAATCAATTAATTTATTAATGGTTTAAGATGCAGAGGATATGTTTAAAGCACATTAAGGTGATTACATGTCACGATTTGGGTCATTTCTTCGGCCAGAGTTTAGCTTCTACTTGTAACTTCAAAACTGAAACTGAATGCGACATGTTTAACTATGTTTCTGAAAATCCCCGCAACTCGTCCTGTCAACAGTACGTTTTTATCATAAATTAAAAATCAACCTGCTGTCAGTCAACTAAAGTTAAGTGTGTAGCACTGGACAAAAGCGTAGTAACGCAAATGCTTTCGCCAAGTGTTTGTTGTTTTGAGCAAGACAACAATCCCCCAAACTGTCAAAGCAGAGCTTTGCTTAGAGTGCTTTGACAAAAAAAAACTCAAACCTTCAAGTCTAACGAAACCTGTCGATGTTTGTTTTTGATGTCTGCATTTTTTCTTTTGACGGAGACCGTAGCTGGAGTTTATTTATTGAGTTAACAACAGCAATCGCCGCTAACTGCTAACAGGCTAGCTATGGTTTAGCTGTAGCGAGAAAGCAAAGCGGAACAAATGGTTGTTAGCGGCGAGGCAGTCCTGTCAGCCGCTGCTGTTCTACAACAGTATGACAGATAAACAAAAAAAGCCTCCTGCTTACCGGGAGTTTGGGGTTTACTTCCCCTTTACAACAGTGACAGAAAAACCGATGCGGGGGAACAGCCGCAGCCTCCGCCATCTTCCCCAGAGCAGCACAAACACTGACGTCGGTCCTCCACGAACCGAAGACAGCCGTCCGCCTCCAGCCCAGCATGCACCGCGGCGCCGCTGGCCGAGTCCCAGCGCACCGAGGAGCGGAAGAAGAAATGGTGTGTTGACATCGCGAAGTCGCATGCGAAACGCGCAGTTCTGGTGATGCTGTAAAAAAAAAACAGCAGCGTGTGTGCAGAAACTTCTCAGCTGAAAAGGTTTGTGTGAAATCTAAAGGAACAGATGGAATGCTTAGTTGTAAATGTTAGATTTTGAGTTGGCCAGCGTGCAAGGCTCGAGGTTCGCTTGTTAGACAAAACTATATTTTCTGTATTATATAGTATAGGCCATTCATTCATTTTTTAAAGGCTTATCTCAATTCAGGGCTGTGTGGGGTTGTGACAGCTGGGATAGGGTTCAGGGGTCTGTCGAAGAGCTAAAGTCAATCATTCACGCTAACATTCACACCTATGCCCATTTTAGAGTAGCCAGTTAACCTAAACCATGCCAGTCATGCTGGAGCACCCGGGGAGAACCCATGCAAGCACAGGGAGAACAAACTCCACTCCAATGGATGAGCTCAGGGCCTTCTGGCTGCGAGGCGACAGTGCTAATCACTGCACCACCATGTTGCATATGCTGGGGCTTAATGCTGCTGGTTAATTACATAGTCAGTTACCAAGAGATGGACCTCCACTTGTTGATAAAAAATATTAATTACCAAAAGCCCTAGGTCTTACAGTTCCCATTATTAATAACATTATCATTATTAATGACTACGATGATTGCTCAGGACCAGGCTCAGGGAGGGGCAGCCATCTGCTATGACCGGTTGGGGATGAGGGGAGGGAGACAGGACAAAAGATATGTTGTGGAAGAGAGCCAGAGATTAATACTGATTAAATGCAGAGTGGTGTATGAACAGAGAGAGAGAGTGAAAAGAGGTGAATGAAGAAGAAACACAGTGCATCATGGGAACCCCCCCCAGCAGCCTAAGCCTGTTGCAGCATAACTAAGGGATGGTTTAGGGTCACCTGATCCAGTCCTAACTATAAGCTTTATAAAAAAGGTTTTAAGCTTAATATTAAAAATAGAAAGGGTGTCTTTCTCCCCAATCCCAATTGGGACCTGGTTCCACAGAAGAGGGGCCTGAAAGCTGAAAGCTCTACCTCCCCATTCTACTCTTAATTACCCTAGGAACCACAAGTAAGCCAGCAGTGTGAGAGCAAAGTGCTCTATTGAGGTGACACATAACAATGAGGTCTTCAAGATAAAGTGGGGCCTGACTATTCAGGGCTTTGTATGTAAGAAGAAGGATTTTAAATTCAATTCTGGATTTAACCAGGAACCAATGAAGAGACACCAGTATGGGAGAAATAAGCTCAGTCTTTCTAGTCCCTGCCAGTACTCTTGCTGCAGCATGTTGGATCAATTTAAGGCTTTTTGGGGAACTTTGAAAAAACCTGATATTAAGATAGTCCAGCTTAGAATTTAGAAGCATCCAGGCCTTTATGTCTTTAAGACACTCCTGCAGTTTAACTAATTACTGTGTGTCATCTGGCTTCATCGATAGATAAACCTGGGTATCTTCCGCATAGTAATGAAAATGTATGTTAAGTTTTCTAATAATACTGCCTAAGGGAAGCATGTATAGTGTAAATAGAATTGGTCTTAGCACAGAACCCTGTGGCTCCATAATTAAACTTAGTGTGTGAAGAAGACGCCTCATTTACGTTGTATCTATTACATAGACATGATTCAAGTTACTGCAGTTCAGTACCTTTAATACCTACAGCGTGTTCTAATCTCTGTAATAAAATATTGTGGTCAGCAGTATCAAATGGTGCGCTAAGGTCTAGCAGGACAAGCAGAGAGATGAGTCCACTGTCAGAGGCAATAAGATCATCTGTAACCTTCACTAATGCTGTTTCTGTACTGTGATGAATTCTGAAACCTGACTGAAACTCTTTATATAATCTGCAAATGATCATTCATCTGTTTTACAACTACACTTTCAAGAATCTTTGAGAGAAAAGGAAGGTTGGATATTGACCTATAATAAAGCTAAGACAAGTATATGAAAAGTTCATTGTTAAAAAGTGTGCCCGTATTGATAATATCTGCTGACAGGCTCAGAGGTATGTGACACATCCATCATTTCTTGATTTAGTATTCCTTTACTGTTTAAATTTTCCAATATTTGAATTATATTCCCCTGTGTGCTGGTAGATGGACAGTGTAAATTGTCAACACTTTCTAGTAAGGAGACACAAATGTATGATTTTTTTGAACGTTTTCATATATGAACATATATAGCAACAAGTGATTTGCACATAGCAACAGCAGTGCATCCCTGTCATATTAAAAACACTTTTTAAACATGAAAAGCATTTATTTCTCTGTAGAATTGTGTAATTCTTTACAAAAATAAGAGTTTGTTTTTCCAGGACCAAATTTATGCTCTAGTTGGAGCTTTATTACATTCAAGTGTTCAGAAAAATCTAACACTACACTGTGCTAAACAAATATAGACAGTGGTGTATTGATTTTGTATGGCTATAAATGGTTATTTTGGTGGATTGAAAACTTACAGATAACCTAGATTGTAGATCTTTCATCACCTTTGTGCTTCTGTTCTTTTGTTTATGTAGATGACAGCCCAAGAAGTGCGCCTGTGTTGTCTTTTGCTGCGGGAGCACTTTGGAGAGGTGGTGGAGAAAGTGGGAACACACCTGCTCAGAAGTGGAGCACAAAATTTAAGAACCATCATTCATGAAACGGACCTCTCAGTGGACTTGGTAGGACTCCTGGGCTAACTGTCTCAGCTTGTTAAGCTTGTTGATTTTTATAGATATTTATCATCTACACAACATGTCTCCCATGCATGCACTTTTTGCTTGTCAAGTGTTATGACTGCTACAGCTTTGTGGCCATGTAATTGGAAATTCTGTTGTCTTCAATTTAATTTAATTTAATAAAACCTAAGGACATACAGTCCATAGTGTAGTGGTTTACGCCCAACAAGTCAAAGATCCTTGTAAAAATCCACCAAATGAAACTTGCCCTTTGTGAATAAGAGATAAATAGAAAGTAGCTTTTAAGGGTACACGATAATTAATTTGAATGGAGATTTGCAAGAAAGGAAGCAAAGATGTTATTTTTGAGCATCACACACAAGACAAAAGCCAAGAAAGTGCATATACTCTGTTGTTACTCCATTAAATCCCACTTTCATCTTATTCCATTTGAAAAATGGTTAAGCTGCAGTTCTTCTGCAGACACCTTCATACTTGGTGGGGCATAGTCTAACTAACTGGATATTGATTACAGATATTAGCCTGTCACAGGCCACGCATTTTATGCTCTTATTATCCTGTTAAGCTTTCTCCCTGTTGCCATTCTCAAATAAAACCTTGCTAGTAGAAACAACAACAGCAACCTCAGGGCTAACTTTTTTTTTCTTTTTAATCCAGGTAAAGAAGTCTCTGTGTGTCCTCGTGCAGCATGGGGCCTGTACATTCAGTTCAGGACGCAAAGGACCTGGGAGCCCCACAGAGTATCATGCCAGCTGTGACAGAATCCTCAGGATTCTGCGCTACCCAAGATACATCTACACCGCAAAAACCCTCTATGGCGACACGGGAGAGCTGATCATAGAAGAGTTACTACAGAGAGGCCACTCGACGATGAGCAGCACGGTTAAGACGGTGGCAGACCGCCTCACGCAAAACATGGAGGGTCAGTGTTGGCATCAATCAAACAATCCTGTGCAATTCAATTAGTAGATGTTTTGAAGGCTAAATTTTGGCATAGTACATGGGTTTGCCATTTTACTACAGCCAGTGGATATAAGTTTTTGGTTGGGGAAAAAAGGTCAGGATTAACAAATAGGGTTTCAAATTATTGATTTGGATATCTCCAAAAAGCTTAGAGACCCAGGAGTCAACTAGACCGAGTCTCAGTTTCTCCTTTGACTTTATTGATCTTGGAATAGCTTTAGAACCACTAATACTTGGACTCGCGTCACAACAGTTTGAAAAGGGATTTAGCAGCATGTAACAGGAGGTTTTTTCTGTTGTTGCTGCAGAGGGCTGCAGCATGGATTACAGTGAAGTGTCCTCTGCCTTTTCCAAACTGGTGGAGACCCATTTTCTTCAGCGCTGCCCTCCGTTGGCAGGAGCAGGAGCCAAAGACAGCTCTGCTCCAAGTGAGACTCCTGCCGCTCCTGGTACTCCTGCTGCCCCTGTTAACACCACCCCGCCCACACCAGAGAGCTTCCCCGAATGCTATAAGGTACCTAGTGTGAGACTTGTGGGGCGGGGCAAACGCCAGCTCCCCAGTGAGGACGGAGAGGAGCAGAGAAGTGCAAAAAGGGCCAGAATGGATCCAGAGGTCAGTGTTTGGAATGGTTTGATGACTTTAACAAATTTGCTGTATAATCTCCAGTTACCTCTTAAGTCATCTGTCCATCATATCTAGCTTACTGCTTATTGTTCTTGTGACCTTTTATTTCTCTGTCTGTTTTTCATATGCTGTGCATCGTTTGGCTCAGACACATGGCGATGAGGGGATTTACTGGCAAGTAAATTTTGAACGGTTCCATCTTCACTTCAGAGACCAGACCATCATCAGTGCTGTCGCCAACAAGCTGGACCAGGTGAAAAAATACTACTTAAGGAGTAGATCAACATTTGAGAACACAGTATTATGATTGATAAGGGGTATAACGATTAATTATCTTCTCTACACAGACAAGCAGTGAAATCGTGAGGACCATGTTGAGGATGAGTGAGGTTACAACCTCACCCGCAGCCATCTGCACAAAGCCCCTCTCAGCCAATGAGATCTTCAGGTCCCTCCCCCCCAACTACAACATCCCCAGACCTATTTTAGACCAGTACCTCACTCTGCTGGTGGATGACCCGGTATGACCTCCAAGTAACATTATGTTTTCTAATCTTTTTTAAATTTATTTAAATCCACACAAAATGTTCATTTCTTCTTCTCCTCTTCATTTTTAAGATGGAGTTTGTGGGGAAGGCTGGCGAAAGTGGAGGAGGGATGTTTGTTGCCAGTATCCTTTTTCAAATTTAGGTCCTGAGCATCCTGAGCTGAACCAACACACTGATTTGTATGACTTAATTCAGGAATCACAGTAACTTTTCTAAGCTCCTCTCTCAGATCTGCACAAAGCACTGGCCAATCTGGCACGGGCCACACTTGAGTCTGTAGTACAGGAGAGGTAAGACAGTGTGTATGTTAAATATGCGTAGATGTGATTGTCCTATTATCAACAACTCCTTATGAATTAATTAGTCACTTTTAATGTGACATCAGGTTTGGCTCCCGATCAGCTCGCATCTTTCGTCTGTTGCTAAGAAAACGTCACCTGGAGCAGAAGCAGGTGGAGGACTTTGCTATGATTCCAGCCAAAGAGGCTAAAGACATGCTGTACACACTGCTGTCACAGAACCTGGTCCAACTACAGGTATGTGGTTGATAGACTGTTAGTTGTTTCTAAAGCATACTTAAATCGATAAATCAGAACGAATTAGAAGATAAAATCTTACCAAAAGGAATTGAAATGTATGAAGTTGGTCTCTTTGAGCCGTATTACTTCAGTCTGTCCATTAACATGAGTGACTAATGCAAACGAGAAGTAATCGAAAAAAAATCTCATCCAAAACCTACTTTGAAAATTATTTGGCACACTTTTTTTTGCTTTAAATGGATGAGATATGTTTCAAAAGCATTTTTTTTGGAATGGTGACAGAAGGAGAATTTAATAATATTGGTTAGTTGACAGTTTTAGTGTGCACACAGTTTATTTAAACTGTAAAACTTAAGGCCACAATCTACAGTGCTGTGAAAAAGCATTTTCTATTTATCTATTTTTTTTGTGTGTATCTTTGTAGCACTTAAATGTTTCAGGTCATCATACAAATTCTAATCTTAGACAAAGGTAACTGAGTAAATACAAAATGCAGTTTTTAAATGATTAAATGATTTCATTTATTATGTGAACAAGCAATCCAAACCTACCTGGCCCTGTGTGAAACCTAATAACTGGTTGTGCCACCCTTGGCAGCAATAACTGAAATTAAGTGTTTGCAATAACTGGAATTTTGGCCCACTCTTCTTTGCAGAATTGTTTTAATTCTGCTTCATAGGAGAATTTTTTTTAGGTTTTAGGTAATGACAAAGCATCTCAATCAAATTTAAATCCAGACCTTGACTAGGCCATTTTTTTGTTGTTGCATTTTTGGCAACAGCAGCTTTTATCGGCAGTGAAGGGAGACAGGAAATGGGGAAAGGTACAGGGGAAGACGTGCGGGCAAATTGGCGACAGGCTGGGACTTAAACCCGCGCCGCAATGTGGCGTATGCACGTAGTCACCTGCTCAATCACTGATCCACCTGGACACGCAACTACGCCACTTTAACCAACTGTATAACCTTAGTGCACTTGAGATTCAGGGCACGAACTGATGGCCGGATTTTTTGGTAGAGAGCAGAATTCATGATTCCATCAATAACAGCAGTCATCCGGATCCTGAAGCAACAAAGCAGCCCAAGACCATCACACTACCACCATGTTTGACTGTTGGTATGATGATTTTTTTATGAAATGCTGTGTTAGTTTTACTCCACATGTAATAGGACTCAAACTTTCCAAAACATTCAGCTTTTGATTTGTCAGTCCACAGAATATTTTTTGGGGGATCATCAAGATGTTTTTTGGCAAATGTGAGATGAGCCGTTGTGTTCTTTTCAGACAGCAGTGGTTTTCTCTTTGGAGCTCTTCCACAGATGCCATTTTTGCTCAGTCTCTTTCTTATTGTTGACTCATGAGCATGGTTTTGTAACCCCTTCCAGACTGATAGATGTCAAGTACTTTTTTTCTAATCTGTTATTACTTTTGATGCTATTTATTTAGCCTGTCTTGTCTGGCAGCTTTTCCTGCTGTTATTGTAGGGTCTTTACAATATAAAGGGACTGTTGGTGTGGTTTGGTGCTATACAAATAAAACTGAATTAAATTGAAAATTGAATTTTTAGGTGATTTCTTGATTCCCAAACTTGTGGTTAATCACAGTTAATTCCTAATTTAAGAGAACTGCATTTTGTCTAATATTAAACCTGTAAGTGTGACAAATATACATAAAACAAGAAATCTGTAAGGGAGCAAATACTTTCCCACAGCACTGTACCTGCTTTCCATCTCACAGCAACCATGATGCATTATTGTTTTTCAGGAAATCCCAAAGACTCCTGACTATGCTCCTTCTCGCACCTTCTATCTTTACACTGTTAATCAACTCCCTACTGCAAGAATGCTGCTGCAGAACTGCTACAAGGTAAATTGATAAACTGCATGTAACTTTTGGGGCTCTGCATGCAAGAAGGCCGCAAGTCATCTTTTATTCTGGTTTTTACTTTCATTATCTTAACTGAATTTTTTTTTCTGCAGACCGTAGCCAACCTTGTAGAGCGACGCCTCTTTGAGACCAAAGAGAGCAAGTGAGTCTAGTTCATTAGTGATTTATTTTGATACGTCTTAGTGCAAGGCAGTTAATATCTTTTGTCTGGCACACACACTGCCACAGAGCAATGGGTTGGTGGTTGACGTTTTTTGGTTAACAGGCGCCTGCTGGAGAAATCTCAGCGAATCGAAGCCATCTTGGCGTCTCTGCAGGCCAGCGGGGCGGAGCCTGAGCAGCTAACTGAAGTTGAGGAGATGATCACTGCTCCTGAAAAGCAACAGCTGCATACCTTAAGGCTCCATATTAATAAGTAGGAAGACAAAATTTAAATTCCCCTTTTCTAAAGGTGACAAGGCTCTTTGGTGTTCCTTTTTTCATTGTTTCTTTGTCTCCTTTAGGTTAGATTCTGCAGAAAACCAAGTAGATGAAACCATCTTTCTTCTAGAGTCCTACATCAGCTCAACCGCCGCATCATGACTCAGTCTTTGGAGCTTTGCGTTTCATCCGTGCACTGTCAAGTATGATTATTTTATAGTTTATAGCTGGGATGTTTTTGTTTGGAGTGAAATAAAATCATATTTCTTTTTGTTTTGTTTTTTTTTAAATTACATATCAGCAATGAATAAATAAAGAACAAGAATGTGTCTTTTAACTGTTTTATTTAAAGAACAAACAAAAACTGAAGGATCAAGTGACTGAAATATAAAACCATAAAAATGTCTGCAAGTTAAATAGAAGAACTGTGGTTTAATACGCTTTGCATTTCTTTAAAATTAGAAAAAGATTATTTACATAAGTGCCCCTGACGCTGGAAATGGTGGGTAGTGCATTATTGTTGAACCCCCACTCCACCCCCAAAACTCTCTTTGGTCCTGAAGGTCCCTGCTGCGTCTGTGTCTCAAGTCCCATCCCAGGATTATCTGTCTGCTAGGAGGTGGGCAGTCTTCATTGCAGATGAGCGTGTTTGTGGCAGCAGAAGTTGTGCTCAGTCCTCGTGGTTTTCATCCTCCTCTCTCTGTTTGCGTGTGAAGAATCCAAGCTGACACACAAAAAAAGATTCAGATTGGATTAACACTTTCTAATATTTTCTTGAAGAAATCTGATGTGAAATGTGATGTGAGTTCAAAATACCTTCCACAGAACGAAAATAATGAGGGCCAGCAGCAGCAAACCCCCTATGATGCTTCCAATCAGAATCCAGAGCGAGATGGGAATAGCTCGGCCCTTCAGCACCTCCAGCACTGTCTAAAGAAAAGAGAGATGGAAGGGAGAGATGAGGGGAAATTAATTTTATGCATATTGTGCTACTCAGAATCCTCCTGGGGTCTTACCTCCCTCCAGACTGTTCCTGCGCTCAAAGTAATGAGGTTAGTCTCCTGAGCCGCGAGCCGATATACGCCTATTATCCTCACTGACTTATATTTGGCCTACAGAAAGAGACACACAGATTTATGACCAGTGTTTGTGTCACAGGAGCAGAAATTTGAGAATTTGTGCAATGTTCTGTTACTCACTTGTCTGAAGAAATCATCATGAACCCTGCGGCTGACCCGAATAATGGCATCCTTCCCTCTCGGAAGCTGCTTGACCTGACACACGACCTCTGTACACCACGACCTGCTGCAGTTCTACACGTGTAGACATACAAACACAAGCCATATCAACCTCCATGCTTTTGTAGTTTTTAACCAGCTGTTGTGCACCAATTTGGGGCCTCACCAATATGTCATCTTGCATCATGTTTTCAGGATGAAGGGGGCGCACATCTCCCTGTCTGGCCTTCAGCTGTGCTACATCACTGAGCACACTGCAGTTCACTGTGACCTATGGGGTCATTTAAATGTGTCAGGTGTGATTGAAAAATGCGATAAGAATACACAGAAGCAGTACTCACGTTTATTGAGAAGACATCAGTGACAGTCATGAAGACACTGTCTCCTGCAGCCACAGAGGGCAGATGCAGCCGCAGCTCCAAATTACTCACAGAGTAACAGCCAAGATTCTGCAGCTACAGAAAAAGAAAGATAAAATGCTTGCCATGTCTTATTTTTATTACTGGGATCAGAAATGCATGCATTTTACTGGGACAGCTGTAGAAGATTTATATTTACCCTGAGCTGTGTGTAGAATTCTGGTCCAATTGCTTCCGACATCGTCCGAGTAGGATGGACTTCATAGCGGTTCAAATTAGATTCACTGCACAGAAAAAAAAGGGGGAAATAACAGCAGCACATGAATGCTCATGCAGAGATAAGCTACTTTATAAATGCAACTTAAATATATAAATCCTGTGAAAACACACCTGCTAACAAAAAGATCTGGTTCATACTGCACAAAAGTCTGCAGCTGAACACTGTTGTCCCCCAAAGTGTCTTCTCTCTCCACACTGTCACTGTAAGACAAACGGTGCATTGTAGAAACTCATCCTGTCAAAGAACAGTTTCAGAATCTCATCGTCTCCTAAATACCCCAGCATCTCAAAGCGTGTGCATGCATACTACTTTGGAGACAGCTACCTGGATGCATGGAGCTTCATTTGCACTCGATTGTTCAAAGATGTGCAGCTGAATTCAAACTCCAACATAAAGTTAACCTGCAAACAAAAAAGAGAGCAGCAACTTGCTGAAGTGCCACATCTCACCTGGAGGAAGTGAAGTATGAGTGGGCTGAATTGAGTGATTGATGGAGCTATTTCCTCAGCATGAACGTACCTTTGACTGGGAGCGGAATACTGGATAACTGACGTTGCATGAGTGGCTGTTGGCGCTGAGTGCTGTGCACTCGATCTTGAAGTGGGCAACCTCCTACAGTAATAAAAAAAGACATGAATAAAGAGAGGATCTGTGCATGTAGATAAATGTTTATGGCTAGTTATGCACGGTTCCTCATGTAATTGCAATGTTTTGTTTACCCTGATGCTAAGGCTGGAGAAGTGGAGGTTGCGTGAGTAGTGCAGCGTCAGGCTGGTGTTGTAGGCGTTTTCCAGTCTGTTCTGAAGCTGCACCTCCACTGCCAGACGCCTACGAGGGCTGCGAATCACATAAGGCTTCTGTCTGTGGAGAAAACACAATAAAAAACTTACTGAGACCCAACAACTGAGTAAACGCTGAGCTTGTTAAACTGTTGTGGAAAAGAAGGGGAGCACCAGAATATCTCTAATCAGTACCTAGTCCCAGAGATGTCCATGTGTGCTTGTAGTACCAGGTCAGTTGTACACACATCATCCTCACCACAGTCTTTAAAAAATTGGATCTGGACAGGTATAGAAGGCACGGGCAGCATGTTGAATGAATGTGGAAAACATCAAGGATATCCAATGCTAATTTTTGTGCCACTCACAGATTTCTTGACAGTAGTTGGCCACCCTTCATCCAGCACAGGACCACTTTCTGTATCGTTGATCTTAAACCACAGTGAGAAGCTGATAGGGCGGATGTAATCTGCTGTATCCTACATTGAAGACAGAAACAAATGTAACAAAAAGAAAAATGTGACTCTTCCCATCCTGCTTTGTATGAATGAAAGATGGAAGGCGTGTGCCAACACTCACATAGACATGGAAGGGCAATTTGTAGCACAGAGTTTTCCCTGTCTGGGCTTGGACTGCCAGCTGGGTCTGTCGGTGGGAGGTTTCATCAAACAGCGCTCGTGCTGACAACTTCCTGTCATCCAACATGGCCCACACCCACAGATCTGAAGAGAAAACAGGTGATGTATTTATAAAACTCTAGAATAATATGGAATAAAAATTTCAATCTCTTTCCTGTTGTCAAAAAGAATGAGTAAGCTACTGAATGTGGGGTTTATGAAAAAAATAAAGGTTTCTACCAAAACTGTTGCTGTGTGGTCCAGGGGAGCGGGAGACGGCTGTAAAGCAGGCAGTGGCGTTCAGACAAGCTGATTCTCTCCCTCCCCTGTGGCAGGTCTTTTGAATGACATTGATGGAGTGCGGTTGGAAGGACAGACTCACATTGATCTGGACGATGCTGCGAGAGCTAGGGACAGGAGTGATGGTGGAAAAGCAGTATTTAGCCATGTCACACTGCACAGTTGTAACAGGCAGTAGATTTGTTTGGGGAACTAGCTATTTAAGGTTGATAAACAGTTTATGTTTTATGTGGTTTTATTGTCTCCCAGTGCTTGCAGATATATGACTTTGTCTTCCTGTTATGCCTTTCCTCCTCAGTACCTACCCACCTGAGCAGTACAGCACTTCCCTGCGCTCCCACTGCCAAGTCTATTAGGCCATCTCCATCCAAATCCAACCGAGCACTCAAACTTCGGCCAAAATACTGCAGTGATGGGGAAACTGATGATGCAGCTATACGCTGTAATGAGGAAAGAGGCAGAAATTAGTCTGACTGAGTTCTGAGATGTACCAGTAAAACTAGTAGTTGTAAAATAAGGAGATACCTGTTTATAGTTGTGGATGACATAAATACGGTCTCCGTGATAGACATAAATGGCCCCCCGGTGTTCATCCTCCAGTGGGGCTCCCACCAGCAAATCAGTGAAGCCGTCATGGTTAAGATCTGGAGCGGCTGCCAGCGCATAACCAAACCTGGCATCCTGGGACTTATTGTCTGACTTCAGCGTACCGTTGGACACAAAAACCTCCTCCTGAGAGACAGAAAGAGGAGGAAAGAAAGATGGATGAGTTGATGCTAGCAGGAGATACTGTATGAATAAAACAGGGATGTCATTTATATGATATGATAGGAGGGTTTGCATAATAATTGACATAAAGGTAATTGATCCATGCTGCTGCTGCCTTACTCCACTGAGGGTGTAGATGTAGACTCTACCAGCCTCCTTGTTTCCTGAGCCAAGGTACATTGGAGCAGCAACCAGAAGGACATCAGTGATGCCATCCTGGTCGATATCCAGCCCACACACTTCACTGCCATAATAAGAGCCAATCTGAACACAGAAAAACGTTATTTCATCTTCCTGCCAGCAGGCGGAGTGCTTGCTTTAATCTCTAAAAAATGTTGGACTCCTGCAGTTGACTGCTGAAATGTTTAAAAGAAAAATATGCTGTAGGCAGGAGAGAAAGTCATGTAAGGGCTTTTTACCTGTTCTCCATTGAGTGCTTGCACAATGTTGACATCGCCGTCTTCGCTGAGTTCAAACAGAATAACTTTTCCTTTGTGTTTAAAACGAGGAGCTCCAGCCACATACAACCTCTTCCAGTCACCAATCATCACAGAGGACACCGTGTAACCTGGAAACATAAAAACACACTGAAAATCTTATTTATGACTTTCGTTAAGGAGTTACATTAATGTTGAAACATATTTGTAATCAATTACACCGACAATAAAATATGCACATTACGTAAAATTGAATTTCTTGTTGCATTATATTTGTGTTCATTTCTACATTCACTTCATGCAGTGAAAAGTGTGGTCTGACACAGAAATCAGAAACCAAGTTCTCCCATGTACATATTTGACTGGGAGGCAGTTCTGATACCCAGTCAAAGCTGAATTAGGTGAGGGGGGTGACAACCCATGTTCTCCAAGGGCTCCCATGAGGTTCTCCATGGTTTAATAAGGCCTTCTGTGCTTGCCATACCAGGGCTTCCCATAATCGCATGAATGTTTCCCCCATGAAAACAGGCTTTGCTCTTTTTTAAATCAGACAAAACAATCCCCCCACAATAACTGCAAAAACAAAGTCTTTAGCTTTATATTTGGTGGTGTGATATGTGTTTACCTAAATAAGCAGCATGGTTTTTGAGCTCCAGAGGAAACTCGCTTTCAAACGCCTCTCTGGATGGCATGATTCGTCCGTTGGTGCCTTCTTTCAGCACACCGCCATCCCAGTCATAGGCCCCCACCATGCCAAACAGAATTCCATCCTGACGAATGAGGTGCGGTATGAATGACGTGCACAGGCAAAACTCAGAAAATCACAAGCTCACAAATAATTAATTCGAGGTTGGACTTACATTCAGAGTGTGTGTGGAGAAGCCAATCTGAGACATCTCCATGTGGAACGAGCTCTCGTTGTAACCCAGCGTACCTAAAGGTGGAGAACAGGTCAAACCATGTTTCTTTGCACATCTCCTCCCTTCCTTTTCCTCCCTCTCCCACTTGGGATCTGATCATTAGCATCCTCGTCCACGCTGAAGACAGACACTGAAGGTGGCAGACATTTCCTTTTCTACTGTCTCTTCCTCTCAGATTTCCCCAAACATTCAAGGGTGGCATCGCTTTTCATCATCCTTCCTCTCATCTTCCCGCAACTCCTGTGATAGCTGAACATGCCCTTTTTTAGCTAGAAAATAAGGCCACCTTTATACTTCAACATAGCTTCAACTAACTCAGGCAGTTTTCTTGTTATTTCTTTTGTAGTCTTCAGGAATAGTTTTCCAGGCTTCTTGAAGGACATTCAAAGCTCTTCTCTAGATATTGGCTGCCTTTTGTTACGTTTTCTCTCAAAATAATCCCACACTGCTTCAATAACCTTTTTTTTATTCTTGAATGATTTATTTGTGTTAAGTGGCTCAACAAACAAAGCAACATTCCTCTAAAATGGTCAGGTGGACGGACTGGACTGAAAATGAGTTTGAATGAAGCAGCCAATGTCCAAAGAAAAACTTTCAAAGGCCTTAAAACAAAAAGCACAGAGAACTGTTGCTAGATACCACGTTAAAAATGTACAGGAAAATCTGCGTCCTTGGAAGCAGAGTGTAAAGAAATGAGGGATGGCTCAAGACCTTTGCACAGTACTGTGCAACCATTATCTCTTTGCTTTTGAGTAGTACTTAGTATCATGCTACGTAATACTGCTGGTAAATGTGTGGTTTGAAAGGCTAAACATGCAGAAGAATGCCACTTTAGCTTTCTTGTTTCACACTGTCACCTTCCAGAGTGAAAATGCGGTCGCCCAGTGCATCCACGATGTCATTGAGCGCAGCTTCGTCCGTCACATTGAAAAAATATTTGTCGTCAGGATCGCTGGCGATGAACTTGATCTCTTTAATGAAACTTTCAGGATCTTGTTGTCTCCGGATGTAATGACCCAGAACCTGAAGAAAGTTAGATAGGTACTTTAAAACTCCCAAACTTTTAAAACTTTAAAAAAATAAAGACATGGTAAATGAAAGCGGATGAAATTCTGATTTATACACACGGGTATCAGAGGGATTACATGCCCATGTTTCTGCTGGAGAGTGCCTGTCAGTAAAATCAACACAGTCTGGAGATGTGCCAGTGTCTGTGTAATTTACCAGTAATTAACAGATACCTGCAGTCAACAAATCGAGTGGAAAGCATAAGATGGAAGGAAGTGGCAGCCACCAGAGATTTGTAAATGAGGAGCACAGGCCTAGCTGAGAGGTGAAGAGATGACTGATGCAGAGAATATACTGCAGCGGCAAAGGCTTATGGCTTAACGCCTGAAGTACAAATGAGAAAATTCCATAAGAGAAACCAAACCCAAGATCTCCCCCTGTGACTTTCCCTGCCAAGCAAACTAAGGAAATCCTCTGTTTTCAAAGGGCAGGGGATAGAGTGGGGTGTATGTGTAACATAAGGCAAGCCTATGTATAAATATGAACATTATGAACTTATAGGAGTTTCGAAATTCCACGCAGACTGCCAAATGCTGCGAGCTCTCACATGCTTGTGATAGGCAGGAGGAAAGAAGAACTGTAAAGTGAAAGTAACAAATCTCCTGATTGGTTTTATTCTACTTTATAAGCCTCCATATATGCTGTACACTGTTCTGCAGGAGTGATTTTGCCTCTGGGCTGCACTAATGCATAAAACACAATTTTCAGTGACTGTACTCATGCTTTGCTCTCATTACGAGAGTCCTGACCTCCTTTGCGAGCCATTTTCACTGCACACACACATACACACGAAGCTGTTACAAGCAATAATTACCTGTCATCGCACTGATGTTTTTGGGCAAACATTCAAACCACCAAACCGAATCATTCCCCGTTGTTTCCTTCAGACATTTTTTGTTTGTTTCTTTTGTTATTTAAGGCTGTGACTGTGTATGTAATGTCTGCTCTAGCTGCACCTTAGGTTCTTAGGTTTCTGGCACTGCCTGTCACCTTGCATTTTGTTTCTACAGCATATTTTATCACTTTCTTCAGGTGATGAGGCACACCATTGGCTGACACAACTATGGAATGAAAAGAATTGGTCCTCTGTTTTTAGACGATAAATCCAAATTGCTTTGGAAATAATCCAGCATTCTCTCCATGTGGCTGATTTTTGTATTTTAGCAGAAAGATTTTGACAACCACTGGGTAACTCTGATGCAGACATCTGAGACTATTTCTGGAATCGTATTAATTACTTCTGTCATACTTTTATCTTTCACTTTGTCCAGTACTTTCGTGTACTGACAAATACCTCCCCAAATAATGACATTTCATCAGCATCATCAGAATCAGTCGTACGCTGAGTTTTGTCCTAACTAGAAAACACTGGAGTCCTGACAGAATAAACCAGGGGTTCTTCTTACAGTGTGTGACAGACCTCGTTTCATCGTATTTTTATATTGGTGAAGCAGTGCTTTATGAACAGACTGAAATGAATAGTTTCCCTAGATGTTTTTCTGTAGTGAAGCTTTAAAGACGCAGATTCAGGGAGACATGGGAGAATATTCATTGCAATGTTGGTCAGGTCAAACTGCAGGATCTGTTGTTCCCAAGCACAGGGCAAACCCCTTGCTTCAACACAATGAATTATTATAACTGACTTGTTCTGTAAATAAGCTTCTCCATCCAGTGATCAGTTTATCTGATTTTCACCAATCTACATCTGTTTCCACAGTGGCCCTTTGCCACTCTTCCTGCATGGTTGGCTCATGTTCTCTTCTTCTGCGGTTCCAGTGGAGTCTTTAGGTTCATTTGCTTCTCTTGTGGGGTAGGGAGGGGTCTGCAAACAGCCCTGCCAACTAGAGTCTGTCTGGCTCTCAGATATAAACCACGCCACCACTCGGTGTATTTCTGTGTGTTGAGGGGGTCGGGTGGGGCTGGAAAGGAAGAGTTTTTGTTCCCAGTTGGCTATTTTAGTAGATCCAAGTGGTTCATTTTGCAATTTGGTGTTATTTTGGGGTGGGGTGGTGGTGATATTGTCTGGTTCCTTGGAGTGTATATAGTTGCCATACGGCTTTCACACAATGTGTGAGGAATGTCAGGGATGCTCTACACATCCCGCAGATCACGCAGGTCAGTTGTTTCTGTGTTTCCCACAATAATTTTACCAGTAGTGTAGAAAGAGTTTCTGAAGCAACAATTTGAGCACCACAGCACTCACAAATGCTCAAATAAAAGCCCAGAGATTATCATTCTGTTAGGGCAACACCTGCCCAGACTGGAAAAAAATGTACTCACAGCGATGGCATATCGGGTGATGTTTCTTTCTTTGCACTTGTCCAGCGCGCCTTCTAGCTCATCCCCATCATGGGACTCTCCATCTGTGACTACAATCATCACCTTGGTGGCACCCTCCCTCGCTCCACGCTCAGGACTGAAAGCCTCTGTGCTACAAGGAAAGAAAATGAGACAGATAAAGCTAAAAAATAAATGTCAAGTGATCACGCCGATCCTGTGAAGCTGAATGAATGAAAGAGAGGATACCAATGAGTATCAAATAACTCAAATAAACATCCTCTGTAAGATAACACAGAACATCAAACATTTCTCTGAGAAAAAGAAAAGCTAATAAAAACACTGACACACTGTTGCTTCCCATCAAGCGCAAAATAAAAGGCCCAAATTACAGCTGGATCTTGCCACAACTTTATTAGTCCCACTTGACACACATGCATTAGCTGTCTGTTGACTACAATTGGTCGCTGCGTGCAACGTGCATGTGTCACTGCCCACAGCAACCACATTTGTGCATTCCAGTCCAGTTGTGCTATGACACTGGGATGAAAACCTAAATGACAAACACACAAACAGACCCAAGCTGCACCCTGTTTGTCTGGAGGAAACCTGTTCTCAGTGGGAGCTGATTCAAGCGCTGAATAGGGTTGGTAAGCCTCAGACTAACACACACACACATGCACACACACACACACACACACACACACACACACACACACACACACACACACTTTTCCCGCACACGCACACACAGAGTGTACGAGGCAGAAAAGTCACTGCTAGTGAACTCAGTCATTTTCAGGCCTAACTCCAGCTCTTGACTAAATATAACATTGTGGTCAGCCACAAGAAACTCTGAGTTGAAAACAACCGTTTCCCCTATGCAGTCTGCAAATTACATAGGGTGCAGAGGAGAGGAGAAAGAAAGGCGAGGAGTTAAAAGAAAAGGAACAAATAAGAAAAGAAACATTAAGATGAGAAAAAAAGGCACCAAATGGATAAACTACAAGCACAAGAGGCAGAGAAATGAGAATAATGGATTTATAATGCAAACATCAAGAATAAGAAAAATAAAGACAGCAAAGTTAAGTCAAACATTACGAGTACAAAACCAGCTTCGGTAAACTTATACAACAGAATAATTCACAGAATTTTAGTGGCAAAGAGAGAACCACAGAAGGGTGAGGGCAGTGGTGGAGAGAAGAATGGAAAAAAATAAGGAGACAAGACAGACACAAACAGGTAAGAAGGGAAAAAAATAAAGCATTTAAAGAAAGAGACTGTGAGATGAGAAAGAAGGACAGGGAGATGAAAGAGCAGAGAAAGTGATGGGAGCTAATTGGGAGGCCTGGCTGTATTTACTAGCCATTTTATGGAGTCATAGCAGTGTGGTAATGACATAGCACAGCGGTCTGTGTGTGTACTTTAGGTGTGTGTGTGTGTGTGTGTGTGTGTGTGTGCGTATGTGTGTGTGCGTGTGTGTGTGCGTGTGCGTGTGCGTGTGCGTGTGTGTGTGTGTGTGTGTGTGTAAGGGGATGGTGTGCGTCTCAGACGGGTGGAGCAATATAAAAATCAGTGGTAAATCCAATTGTAGATGGGTTATTTCATGTTAATGAAGCAGTCTGAATTCAGATTGTACTCTGCAGTCTGGTACTAGTTTGGTATAATTCTGTAAAGAAGCTGTGACGACTACACAGCTGCAAGTTGCAGTCAGATTCAGGTCATGTCCTTGACTTTCCTCCCACACAAAAAGACAGGATACTGTATGTCTGTATGTTACTTGTGCAAGCAGTTATTGTGAGTTACGGTTTAAAGTTAAGGAACTTCTAGCAGCACTTCCAGCAGTGTAAAGAAGCACATGCAAAATATGCACTGGTGTTATCATTTTTAGATTTGGGGTGTTAGCGGTCTTTTGATTTGGTTATGTTTGAGCACAAAAACAGATCATGTAACAGTAGGTGACATTGTAGCCTTCATTTTGTTCCTAATGCAGACTTTGCTGGTCCATTCAAGTGGAAACACTGCTGTATGTTGGTTCCTGGGTTGTGTCAGATACTAGGAAAAAAATGTCCACTATATCTGTTTACTTGGAGGACTTGTTGGAGGACATCCAAGCATTTCTGTCTTAAGTTTTTCTTGAATGTGGCCATCTCATCTAATAGCACTTGTTTGTTATTCATTTTCACTAGTAGTAGCTAGCCTAGCTCACAGCATCTCTTTATTTTTTGGGTTTCTTTGTGTTTTCCCACAGCTGCCCTTTCACAGAAGGCTTGTCAGGTTACACACAGTAGATTTCGTAGCATTGTTTCTTCTAAATTAGGTGTGAAAAGTTAATAATTTGAATAAACTACCATACCTCCATTCCATTCATCCCAAATAGTTCTCCTCCTCAAACAGTTAGCTCTATGCAAATATGCAAAGCCTCGGAGCAGTCAACTTGAAATCAAATGTAAACTCCTGATTTTTATGGCATTAGTGTGAATAAATCAAAACACAAATCAAAGCCCAGTTTAAATCTGCACTGATCACCGTCCCAAGAACTTGAAATCTTCTGTTTGTTCTTTCAGGAGCTATTTTATCTAAGTGCTTCATTTTAAGGTCAAGTTTCTCATGAGGACAAGGTTAGGGTAAAGGTTGAAAGTAAAACTCGCAGTGAAGAGGGTTAATGTTGGGGTTAGGAGGTCAGGGAACAAATGCTGTAAATGTCTTGAATGAATAGTTAAAAGGCAGTGTCCATGAATTTAATGAGCTATGAGGAGTGCTTGATGTGTGTGTGTGTGTGTGTGTGTGTGTGCGTGTGTGTGTGTGTGTGCGTGTGTATGTGTGCACGTGCATAGTGTACGTGTCTCTGTGTGTATTTTTACAGCTGTAGAGAACTACTCTGGGTCAGGTCGTGCCACACCTGCAGCCGTGCTGAGCCAGCAGCCAGCCAGCCCAGCTCAGCTAATCTTGCTGGGTTTTTTTACCCCTTCACTTTCCTGCGAGTGCCAGGGCTGCTATCTGTCCATCTGTGCATGAGTATGTGAGAGTGGAAGTAGGAGTCAATTTAGCAGTTATCTTTTGATAGTACCGCCTCTCAATGTCAAATTAATAGTTATATTTTACTTCTTTACGCAACACACATCTACAAGTACGCAGTACATAACTTAAGTGTGACAAGTGCAACATCTGACAGGGAAGGAAAGGTGACAGTTACGGTGAAAAGTAAAGTTAGTGTTGTTTTAAACCTTCACTGGATCCATTTGTAGCCAGTGCTTTTCAACTACCTTTCAACAGTCAAGCTTTTACCTTTAAATGTACCAGAAAACAGGAACCCTCCAATTACCTGTGTGGTTGTGTGTGCGTACGTGAGTCTGTGGAACTACAATGCCGCTCAGAGACACACATCCCAAAACGGCAGTCGTGGCCACACATCAGGTCTGGGTGTGGTGCTCTATGAGGGTATGACTTTAATAAAGCAGGAATTTTGTTTTGAAAAGAAAGATATTTTAAGATTTTTCACTTAGTCACTGACCTGCCAACTGTTTCTTTAGATTTGGGTTACTAGCACTAATACCCCTCGGCCTACTTCAACAAAGTCATGAAGGTGTGGAGAAACTGGGTAAGAGTGCAGCCATGAGTAATTTATCTCTTATGCATTTTGTCTGGATTTGAGCTTATACACTATACTGAGCCATACTATACCCCTCATTTCTTTATATTTTGCTTCCCAGGAGTCAGATTTTCTTCATTTTTACGTGATCTTGAGCAATATTTCTGCAGGCTTTCTGATGGTCTGATGGTTAAATGCTTTTCTTTGCTTCTTTGAGTTTTCATTAATTTCAGTCTAGTCCTTATAACTGACCATTTTCTTTAACATTCAAGCATAGAATAGCGCCTGACTCAAGGGAATAGCCAGTGTTGTGTACACAACTTAGTAAAGAAACTATTTTAAATAGTATCTTTAGGCATTTTGCCACTAGCAGCCTATTGTAAAAACACTCATTTTTCATCAGTAATGTGAGTCCCCGTTATTAGCTGATAACTGTGTTAAAAATCTGAGGAAACTTGACAAGTGTCGGGCCTAATAAGCCAGCTACAGCAGATGAACATCTGAAAGTCATTTCTTCAGAAATATGAAAAAATCCAGCAAAGACCTGCCACAGGACCTAAGAGATGCATCTAGCCCTTCAGTTGCACCATCTACTGTTCTGTAATTATTGTAGGGTCTTTACCTTACAATATAATGCACCTCGGGGCTATATAAATGAAATAAAATTGAATTGAACTGAACTGTTCACTGAAGCCTCATCAGAAATGATCTGTGTAAGGGTGGCTGTCAAGAAGCCATTCTTAAGGAAGGGACACAACAAAAAAAGGCTGAGATATGTCAAAGTGCGCAGGGACTGAAGTGAAAATCAGCAACAGGTCTGATGGAGTGATGAATCAAATTTGAAATATTTGGTACAAATTGCTGTCAACATGTACAGAGGAGGTCAGGAGAGAGGCACAACAGTGAGGGTCTACAGCCATCTGTAAAACACGATGGAGGCTCTATTATGGATTGGGGTTGCATTTCAGCCGGTGGGGTTGGAGATCTTGTCAAAACTGATAAAAAATTGTAACAAATTCATTTTTGCAGCATGGCAATAATCCTAAACACACTGCCAATGCAGCAAAAGCCTACCTGGAAAGAAAAGCACACAATGAATCTCTATCAGTCATGAATTGGCCTCCCCAGAGCCCGGACGTCAACATTCTTGAAGCAGTGTGGGATCATCTTGACAGAAAGAAAATAAAATGCAGCCAACATACAAAGAAGAGCTTTGAGTCTCCTTCAAGAAGCCTGGAGAAGTATTTAAAGAAATTAAGAATAGTGATTCCTTAATGGGTGGATGTAAACTCTATATTTTGCTTCTGCCAGTCCCTAAGGGAAACAGCTTGGAGTTAAAACTCCTAAATGCTCCACAGTGTTTGCCAGTTTCTGTTGGACACTAGGCAGGAAGTTACAGAAGTTTATTTCAGCTTTTTTGCAGACAACAGTAAAGTTGCCCGATATCAGTGAGAATGAACCAAGACTATGAAGCTGCCAGAACCAAAACAATGGGTTGAAAGACGCTAAAGTGCTCCAAATACTGCTGAGGATTTATCATACTTTTGTGGTGGGCTCTCACTACTGCTGACTAATTTTGGATGTATCAGGTGATACATCGTGAGCCTTCATCTAATAGTTTGCAATTAATCAAACATGGAGCAGATCACTAGAAAGAAGAATAGAGAAGAAGAAAACATATCTGATTGCCATAACTACAAATTATACAGCGTTCTATTTATAAACACCAACAAAATCCAAACACTCGCACAGTTTCCAGTTAGCCTGCCAAATCTCCATCATGGTTTAAACTGAGAAAAATCAACCCTCGTCAGTAATTGCCATGCCTACCAGGCTGTTTCGATGGCATATGCGGTGCGCGTCTCCCGTCCCTCCTGGCGGCTGATGTTCTTGGCGGCCTCCACTACCTCCTGTGTGGTCTGGTAGTCCTTCAGAGACCACTCATGAACAGCTACCTCGCCATACTGCAGAATACCAACCTAAATATGCACGCACGCACACACACACACGCGCGCGCATACAGAAACAATGCCACATGTTATTGGTTGGGCTGGTGCATAATTGTGGAAAGCAACATCTGAGACTTTTGTTTCTGGGCTGAACTATCTCTTTAAGTACCAGTCCTGTTCTTAAAGCAAACAGTGCACTTGGGGAATTTTTGAATTCATTCAAAAACCAGAGGTATTTCCTCTTCACCTCACATTGCCTGCTACCCCTTACCCCCCACCTCCCCTTTTCATAACTCAATTCCCTTCTCACTCTTCTAGTTGTTTAGCTCTGAATAATGTCACTAGATGCCCCCCTCCCTCCCCAACACAAACACACACGCTCGCACGCACGCACAAACACACCATCACCATCACCACCAACCCCCAATTCCCATTCCTCCTTAACCTCAAGTGAGCTGGGCTCATGTCCCTTTACATTACTCCAACTATTCATTCTGGACATATTTGCCAAACTGGTTCTTAATATGTCCCTGTCAGCATGTTTTCATTCAAGGGACCAGCTTGTCTTACTGATCTGGGTTGCAGCTAAAGGGTTCCAGATATTTAAGTGGGAGACTCACTCAAATCCAAACCCACAAGTTTCCATTACTAATGTAAATAATATTTATCGGCTGTGCAAATACATATCAACTTGGAGTTTTACCTGCATCTGGTCTGAGCTGATGTGGAACTTGCTGAGGATGTTACTGAGGAAGTTTTGGACTTCATACCAGGGGTAGATACTGTTGGAGCCATCCAGCACGATCACGATGTCCATGTATGTCGAGCATCCTGCCAGATATGGGAGTTTACAATTGTTTGATTGGTTGAAGCAGGCCTCCAATGTGTGTGTGTGTGTGTGTGTGCGTGCGTGCGTGTGTGGGTGTGTGGGTGTG
>VUQK01020615.1:2078-37768 GCA_015106715.1 Bujurquina vittata
AATAAATAATAATTATATTTTAAATATATAAAAAAAAAAAAAAAAAAAAAAGACCTTCAATGTCATCACTCCACAAGAACTGTTGTCACTGCGTTTCAGTCCAGTTCTGTAATTTGGCATACCTCAGCCTTTTCCCCCTGTTTCAATCGCTTAATAATGGCTTCTCGACAGCCACCCTTCTACTGAGACCATTTCTGCTGAGGCTTCAGTGAACAGTAGATGAATCAACTAAAGGGCCAGATGCATCTCTCAGGCCCCGTGTCAGGTCTTTTGTTTCCTGGACATGGCTTTCAGATACTGTTCATCTGCTGTAGATAGCTTTTTAGGCCTATCACTATGCCAAGATTTGACTGAGTAGAACAAGAGGTAAAAAACAAATTAACAGTGATACTAAGGTAAATTATCTCCAGACATGACTTGAGTCACATGTTGTCAGCTGTTTTTCTCAATCTTATTTGTTTATGTCTTACTTCAGGGTCTGATTAACATCCTCAAACAGAAGGATGTGGATAGCGACCCAGAAAATGTGACGAGTTACCTAAGGCCCTTTCGCATCATTATCAGTCTGCTTGATAAACCAGAAATAGGTAAGCAGCATGAAGCAGTACAGTACACAAAAACATCCAAAGTGCGGAGTTAGTTTATCAGTTACTTCCTGCTCTGTGGTCTATTTTACCTTGATAATGATAATGTTTTTGCTCAGGCCCGCCCGTCTTAAGCCGCGTGTTGTTGGAAGTGGTCCGAGCTTTCTACAGCTACTGTCGAGAGATGCTGGGAGAAGAAACCATCACAGGCTCAGGACTCTCAGGCAACCAGTTAGCTAGGTAAGAGCAGTAAATGGTAAAACGCATGCACTGTATGCTCACTGAAGAATTTTGGATGAATCCGAAAAACATGCTTTCTTGTGTTTTTCCCAATCAGTAAAATAAAAGAGAATAAGAATGCATCAGAGATCATAAAGACCGTCAATATGCTTGTGAGTTCCATGAACAGCGAATATCTGTGGGAGTACATGACCCGACGCTTCTGCGCTTCTCTCAGGTATGCAGATGATGCAGGAATCTTGTTTATAATGAGGAATTTCTACAAATCTTGCTTATAGGCGGTCTGCATGTGAGGGTTCCTTGTCAAATATCAGCTTACAAGGATCAGTGTTTCTCTCTTCACTCTAGCAACAAAGATGACCCACCAACGCCCCCTGAGCAGGACCGCAGTCATCCCGCTCCCTCCGTCTCAGAGATCTCCAGCCTCATCATTTTCCTGCTTGATGTTCTTCCTCTGGTAAACAACACAAACATCTGCACATCATTTCACATCTATCCCAGCTACAGCTGCAAAAGCACAGGGACATATCATATTAGAATTTTAGATCAGTATCAGCCAATCAGTATTTTAAAGCTGATTGGTTCATTTCCCAGAAAGCTGCAATAGTCCAACAACAATAGAAAACCACACTTAAATACTTTTTTTTTTTTTTGTCAAAAATACTGATCCAAGTCTGTCTCATACACACACCCATTCACAAACAGCACGTTCATCACATTTGTGTTTTGCAATAGGAGCTCCATGCAGACATTCAGTCACATTACCTCCCTGAAATGCTGGGCACCATGTTGCGAACCTTGTGCGGCCACATCAACTCTGTTTGCGTGGAAGATGTCACACAGGGACTGCGTGCATGCTTCAAGGTCCTGAGTAAGATCCAGATGCCCGTGGCTTACATGGACGTTGAGGCTGGGACGCACACAGAGGAGACGGAGTTACAGTCACTGAAGGAGGAATGCACAGAGATTCAGGTTAGGCATCCAAGATGTTGTTGATGTTGTACTTCTTTGAAAATGACACTTTGGTGTTTGACTACCTCATCATGTCAACTATTCTTTATCTAGGGGAAAGAGAATGAAGGAGAGAAAAATGGCAGTGTTGGTCAGGCTGATGGGCAACATGAGGATGAGGAGATAAACAGAAATGGAGGAAATGAGGCAGAGCCCGTAAATGGTCTTTACCCAACACTCAGGTCTGAAGACAGTGGATTAGGCATCAGCGCATCACCTTCAGAGCAGCACCTGCCACCAGGAGTGACCATGGTGGCTGAGGAAAATGGAGTTTTCAAAGAAGGTGAAGGAGTCTGGAGAAGGGGAGGCAGTATAGATACCATGGCTCAGTGTCTGCAAGACATCCTGGCCTTCATAACCACAAGGTAAACATCTTAGGCAGTTGTAGTAGAAATGATCATCATGGGTCACTTTTTTTTAACTGTTATTTCTAAACATTCTCAGGTACCTGTTAGTGCAAGTGGAGGATGTCAGGGGACCAAATGAAGAGCCTCATTCTGACCTATGTGCTACTTCTGTAGATCAGAAGTCTTTGATAGCAAGCGTGGGTGGACGCGAAATTAAAGACAAAATTACTGAATTGTTCACTCCAAATAAACGTAAATCCCGCCCCTCCTCTGAGGCCCACATCTCAGCCACCTCTGCTGAGAAGAAAAGGGATCATGGGCATTCAGGGTGCCTGGACTGGGCAGCTGGTTACATGCCCCGCGGCAAGGCAGAGATCTCCGAGGCCTGTAGACAGGCCTTCATCGCCACATGCCATCTTCTGCTGGAGTGCACTACCTTCCCCATCTACCTAAGTGAAGAGGAGACTCTGGCTCTCCACACAGACATGTTTGGTCACACAGGTCAGGACATGGATGCATGTGTTAATACTGCTGTTAGTTATCCCACAAATAAATGGCTAAAACCTTTTCTTTTTCTACAGGTTATCAAGTTGACAGGCTGCCAGTGTGGCTGAGGTCCTTAATGACGCTGTGCTGCCTGTCCAGAGATTACAACATCCAGCACACTGCAGTGGCTTCCGTGTTGGAACTCATCAACCACTCCCAGTCCTTGGCACTGGTTATTCAGGACAAGCACAAGCGTTATCAGAGCTCTGACTCCAACCCTCTGAGCGGGCGCCTGCAGATGGTCACTGTGCCACCCATCTATCCTATCCAGCTTCGCGCCATAGAAGATGGCACTGACTTCTATCAGGTTAGGTTATCATTCATTCAAATCTTGTCCTCAGAATAAATGACCTGTTTGCACCATAACAAAGTACAAAAATAGATCCTCAGCAGTAAGCAAATTTGTAAAAATAATAAAACCTCAAAATTCAAATAAAAGTTAAATAAAACTATTAAAGCTGTAGTGAGATTAGGTTGAATTACACTTAATTTGCATGTCTTTCTAGGTTACACCATCATGTTTCAAGCTGATCCAAAATGTTTATTATTACTGTAGCTATAAAAATTTCTTTATGGGCTGCTGTGGTGAGAGGAGGAAATGTGAAGGAAAACTTACAGCTAAGAGAATGAACTGGCTTCAAGACTTTTGCTGGATTTGAATGAGATAATGAGATGAAAAAATAATAAATTGCAGATGTTCATGTGTTTCTAAGCTGCCTAAATTCAAGCCAGACTCACCAGTGCAAGGCGGTGCCATAGGAATTAGCACTGTAGCCAGAAGGTTCTAGGTGCAAGCCTTCTAGTCAACTTTGGTATGCAAAGTATCCTTAGAGCAGACAGGGATAGAACCACCAGCCTTCCAGTTAGTAGATAACCTGCTGTACCACACAGCCAGAATAAGGCTAGAAAAGTTCGGTATGAATGCCAATCCAGTTCTTTTTCCATTACCTGTCAGTAGTCCAGGTTGTATTTCCCTCTTATGTTAGCTCAAGTAAGTCCTGGGGACTCTAGCTCTTCTGCTTTCTCTCTCTTTTTTAAAATGCTTTTTAACCTCTGAGTTTAAAATACTTGCAAAAATAAAAAAAAATTAAACATCAAGGAAGCATCCTGATCAAAATGTTTCCAAAATTTCTACACTTGGATTTGCTAATACACGGCTCAAAAAAAATAAATAAATAAAAGGAACACTTTTTAATCAGAGTTTAGCATCAAGTCAGTTAAACTGGGATATTTATCTGGTCAGTTCAGTAGCAGAGGGGTTTTTAATCAGTTTCAGCTGCTTTGGTGTTAAGGTGTACTAGAAGGGCAACAGTTAGACAACCCCCAAAGCAGGAATGTCTTTACAGGTGACATTTTTTTCCCACCTCATCATTTCTTACTGGTTTTTTACTCGTTTTGGATTTGGATGAGGTGATACCTGGACCCTACAGTGGTTGCACAGATAGCCCAACTCCTCCAGGATGGCACATCAATACGTGCCATTGCCAAAATGTTTGCTGTGTCTCCCAGCACAGTCGCAAGAACATGTAGGAGATTCCAGGAGACAGGCAGTTACTCTAGGAGAGCTGGACAGGACCAAAGAAAGTCCCTAACCATCAACAGAACTGGGGTCTGCTCCTTTGTCTGAGGAGGAACAGGATACTCACTGCCAGAGCCCTACAAAATGACCTCCAGCAGCCAACTGGAGTGAATGTGTCTGACCAAACAATCAGAAACAGACTTCATGAGGGGTGGCCTGAGGGTCAGACATCACCACTGAGATCTGATCTGTGTTTTCAAAGTGTTTCTTTAAATTTATTTGAGCACTGTAGATGTGTTTGAGCTTGGTTTTTGATGGTCACTGTTCAGCAGCTTCCTAGTCTGATATCTTCTTCTTCTTCTTTTTTTATTTTTAGACTAAAATGTTGCCATAACTCAGAACTGTTTTATAAATGCAGTATTTAAGTGGTTTGTATTTTATTTTATTTTATTTTATTTTATTTTATTTTATTTTATTTTATTTTATTTTATTTTATTTATTTATTTATTTTTTTTATTTATGTATTGTCTGCTTATTGTTACACAGAGGGTGTCTCAGGTACTGTGGAGTCAACTGGACACAGAGAGGAGAGAGCAGCACATTTCCTGTGTGGACCTGTTTTACAGACTGCACTGTTTGGCTCCATCCGCATCCATCTGTGAGGACATCATCTGCCAGGCGCTGTTGCACAAAGACAAGGTAACAAATCCTCCAGGCCTGGTTTCACACATTTAAATTTCTTCCTAATCTCCTCTACATGTTTCAATTTAACTATCTCATCATGCAAACACACTCAGTAGGTAATGTGACAAGTTGAGCAAATAAGTAAAAGGTTTGTATGTTTGCTTTCCCCAGGCAGTAAGGCTGGAAGCGCTTCACCGCTTCACAGTGCTGTGGCACCTTACCCGGGAGATCCAGACCAACAGGACCATGTCCCTCAGTCGTTCCTTTGACCGGTTAGTACCTGAGACAGGAATAGTGTATGGTTTCATTATGAATGGGCTCAAAATAGGTGCTCCTTCGAAAATGGATTCACCTGACACTCTGACATCAGTGTGGATGAGAAAAGTCAAAGTTAAACAGTATGCAAATGTTGTGTGAAAGCTATGTCACTTTTTAGATTCCCACAGAGAACATTTACACAGCAGCTGCCAGCTCCCTAATTTGAATATGTAAAGTAGCACAGTGTAAAATGTGAGAGCGGGATCTTAGGTGGGAAAGCTGTACAGTAAGGCATCCTAGATTTGGATCAAAATTTTGGCATGTGCAACACAACCCTTAAGGGCAGAACACCTTTTAATTCCTTCTGAGTTTGCTGTGAGTCAAATATGTAATGTTAAATTTTAAGCAAGTTAATATGGAAGTATGCTAAATGGTGCTACCATAATGTGTAACTAACATGCTATTTTTGCTAATATATTAAGCACTGCAGTTGTCGTCAGATGTTTATGTACACTCATCATGGGCATGAATGTCATGGCAATTTGGGGCTCTTAGTAGTTTCTTAGAACTGTTCTTTTTTCCAGGTTGGAATGATTCTACAGCAAACATCTTTAATTACTTTAAAAAGCAAGAATTAGGTGCACAAGTTAGAATTTATTCATTACAATGACCATGGTGTGTGTGTGTGTGTGTGTGTGTGTGTGCGTGTGTGTGCGTGTGCGTGTGTGTCTAAACTTCTGACCACAATTATACAGTACATGTTAAATGTTAGTGTATGCAGTGCGTTACCACCATTCTTGCATGCTTATGTGTAAAATGTCATATTGTGTTCCTGCAGTTTTTAGCACAGTAATATGCTAAATTAACATAATAACCATAGAATTTGATCACTGAATTTGGCAAAAGTGAGAGGCTTGCAGCTGATGGCAGTTGAGCCAACAAGCTGACTCTGTATTGCCTTAAAAGACCTTTGGACAGAGATGGCCACCAACAACAGTTTCTCCTGAAGGAGACCTATTACACTCACTTTAAGGTCAGCTCCATATTTTTATTGATGGATTCTACTGAAGCAACTTTTCATGATTAATAGCTCAAAATTATAGTATACAAAAGAATGTATTGTATACTTTTTTGCATCGGTTCATTTATCCACCACAAAAAGCCATTTTATTCCCCTTCCCACTCCCTTTCTTCTGATTTGCTGCCCCTCTGAAACAAAAGGGTGTAGCAGGTGGATTGTTCTGCTGTGTTCACAGCCAGAGCTACATGCCTGAGATGACCAAAATTCCCCTTTAAGATAAACTTTATACTTATTTTGCCCCAGTCGCTCATCATTCATGGCATGTCAGAATAAAGATAAGATCATCTCAAAAGTTAACTGTCTATAATAATTTTATTACATAATTATGCTTTATAATACTCTTATTACTTCAACTGCTGTAAGAAGAGTTTCCCAAACATGGGCTGAATAAATACGTTTTTATTATTATTCGGGGGGGGGGGGTCTTAAACTGAGATTGAATTTTGAAATGTGTGTTTTTCTCTCTGTTAGTTCTCTGTGTGTGGTGGTGGACAGTCTGAGCTGTACTGATGGCTCAATAAGTGCAGCGGCTCAGTGCTGGCTGGTCCGAGCTCTGTCCCTCAGTGATGTGATCCGCATCCTGGAACCTATTCTGTTGTTGCTGCTGCACCCCTCCACTCAGCGCTGCTCCATTCAGAGCACCAAACAGAATTTCAGTGCTGGTAAGTGTATTCCTCAGCATGCATTGTTTCAATGATGAAATGTAACTTTGTTAGAAAAGACTGACTGGTTGTGTGCTTTGCCCGCCGTGTCTTATGCTGAACTAACATTTTCATTGCTTTAAAGGTCACCTAAAGATTCTAAACAACAGAAGTCGAAGCTCAACCAAAACACCTGCAGACGCAATGGCAACAGAAGTCACCACCTTAAATGTCCTGAACATTGTGGACCGAGAGTCCTTGTGGGCAGAGTTGGACAGTGGTCCAGAGCCTGCAAAACTACTGGACAGCTTGGTGGCATCCAGGAGCGAGAGTGAAGAGACAGAAGAAAGAGATGAAGAGGATGGAGAGGAGCAGGAGGAGGCTGAGAGTGAACACACTGAGTCAGCTGACACCAGTGGCGCTCAGGTTTCCACAGAGAACACCAGTTCAGGCTCTACTCCGTACCCCAGCATTGAGGAAGGGGGCCTGCTCAACGGCCTACGGAGGGTTGAGTCAGAGCACACACAGGCATCTGATTCGCTGTCAAGTGAAGATGAGGAGGATTTAGAGCTGGAGGCCATAGCCAAGTCTCGCCTGTTAAAACAGGAACGTGAAAAGAGGGAGGCCATTGACTCTCTGTTCCGCCACGTGCTGCTGTACCCTGTGGCGGGCGGCTGGCGCCATCTGCTCCAAGGCTTGGCACTGCTAGACAGCCTGTTGAGGAGCAGTGCTGAATGCCCTCTGGTGGATGCTCTCTCTTTCACCTCACTGGACACAAGCTCTGCTGCACATTTAAACCTGGTCTCTAACCTTCTGCAGCGTCACCAACAGGCTCTAGATGGCAAGAGCTTCTATGGCTGCCTTCTGTCCCCTTCCTCCACCCCTTCTGCACCCCCATCCCTGCTTATTGAACTGCTGGTGTCACTGTGCCTGCGATTCCTTCGCTCTCATTATCCTTCCTATTTGAGCCTGAGTCCCCTTGATGTGCAGGGAAACAGAGAGGTACAGGTGAAGAGTGTGGCGGTGTTGACCAGGATTGTGAACCAGCTTTGCTGCACAGCGCAAGGACAGGATGCATCCAATATGGAGTTCATCTTCAGACTCCTCTCTGGTTGTAAAGTGCAACAATATGCTCTGCTAACACTTTCTGCATCTATGTATGTCAGCCAGAGGGGGACAGACAAGGGACAAGCTAAAGGTGTGGAGCTGCTAGAGGAGCAGGGAGGCCTGTCAGAGGAAAGTCTGGTAAATCTTGGAGCAGGAGGGGCACAGGAGCAATACCCTTTACAAATGGAATTGCTCAAGCTGCTCCAGGCACTCATAGTCCTGGAATACCACGTGTGGTCAAGTGGGGCTGCCTCAGGAGTTGGGTCGAGCGGAACACCTGGCCAGCCTAGGGAGACTCGTGAATCCTCGCCTGCCAGCACCCCGCTTGCTCGTGAGTGGCAAACTGCGGTCCTTTTCCAGCAGTCCATCAAAGCAGCCCAGTACGTCCAAAGCCACCCAATCACAGCCCAAGGGATGTTTGTTTCTGCTGCAGCCAGGGCTCTGCAGCCACAATATGGCTATGCCATGCACCCCCACTGGGTGTCACTGCTGTGCTCCTCTCTGCCATACCTGGGGCGGTCATTAGGCATCATTGTCACTCCGCTCATCAGTCAGATCTGCAGAAACTTGGATGAGCTAGTCAAGCTGTATGAGCATGATGGAGGAAAGACAAACCAGAGGTAAGCTAAATATATTCAGGAACTTTATAAAAACTTTGTCACACAGTTTCTCAAACTCAGCTCTTTCCCAGATCTTCATGTATCGATCTAGAGTTTGTGTGATATTATAATAATAGGAATTCCAAAAATGAGATTGTACTCATTCGTTTTACTTTTAATTTAATATTTTGTTTATTTTTTCTCATTTTTTATCAGTCTGAGTGGTAGGAAGGAAAACATTGCCCCTGACTATCCATTGACTCTACTGGAAGGCCTAACCACCATTACACATTATTGTCTGCTGGACAATAAAAGGGTAAGAAAGAGAGAACATACATAAACACTGATACAGTATGTATCGCCTACATCTACGATTATTTAATGCTCATTTTGTTCCCTCTTTATCCCTCCGTCAGTCCCTCGTTGCCTGCGATCCTGTGGATGTCCGTAATGCACGCAATGCTGTGATCGAGGCGCTGCCACAAATGCTCAATAGCATGGCCTTGCTATGGGGCGTGGTCATGAGGGAAGAGATTCAGAGGCGCGCATCAGACGCTGCCCAGAGCATCAGACACACTTCTACCTCTGTTTATTTCAGAAGCACCAAGGTATGTCTTTGTGTATGTTAAACTGCATCATCCCTGTTAAATGAAATTTAAATAAAAGAAATATTCAATATATTTTTATATGCCAAAAACATGTATCTATCAAGATGGAGCTCTCTTATTAATGCTGCATGCGTTATTATGAAGTCATCCATTCACAATGTGTGCATGTTTAGGTCTTGCGGCAGCGGATACTGGAGTTTTTGCTCCCTCTAACTGGTCAGTATGGCGTTCAGGTAATGGCATCACTTGGAGTCGTGTGGAGCAACAGGAAGAGTAAAAAGAGACACAAAAACAAAGTAAGACCTGCCGTGTGTAGAAACAATGAAAGGGCATTCATATCTGAGTCACTCAGTGGCTTTAAGGCACCTGCCGGCAGCTTCCCACTCTCTTCTTCTTCAGGTTTTACCTGTAGCCAGCGAGTCTCGTCAGACCATTGTGGAGCTGGTGAAATCAGTGAGCACGCTGCACACAGACTCTGTCCTGCACTTGGTCAAAGAGGTGGTGAAAAAGCCACATCAGATCAAAGGAGATCAGGTACAAAAGCATTGGTGCGTATGTGGAATGATGTTTAAGATTTGTAATTTGAAAATGTCTTAAATTGTTTGTTTTGTTTTTTTCTTAAATTTTTCTCGCTATCAGAAGTCGACGCTGGTTGATATCCCCATGTTACAGTTCAGCTTCGCCTATATCCAGAGGTCGGTGCAAGAATACAGGTCAAGTACAAACCTCAGGTTAACAGAGATTAATCTGTAAGCGCTCTCTTTTAAAACAATCTGCTTCTGTATTTAGTATTTCAGCTCAGGCTCTACAGGAAAACGTCACTCCTCTCCTTAGCCTGTTGCGGGAGTCTGTGCAGCTCATCTTGGCCCCCCCTGGACACTTCTTACTACTGGGGTCAGTTCTCATCTTTACTTTCATAACTATGTTTGTGCTTCAGTATTTTAACATATTGTGGTGGAAGGAGACAGATCTGTCTGCACTTGCAGTTATGTTTTCCTTGTATGTCTTTGTTAATAATTTCCTGTGTTAATGGGGGATTTGATGTTTAGTAACAGATTCTCTCTTGCAGAATCCTGAACGACTTTGTCAATAGGCTCCCTAATTTGGACAATAAGAAGGATACTAGAGATCTGCAGGTGAGAGGAAGTGTGTTAATGGTAATGAGCTGCGGATTGACTCAGAAAGCAAGTGCTGATGTTTAATTATTAAATCATTGCACAGGAGGTGACTCAAAGGATCCTCGAGGCAGTAGGCGGGATTGCAGGGTCATCTCTGGAGCAGACCAGTTGGCTCAGCCGTAGCCTTGAGGTCAAAGTTCAACCACAAGTGTGCCCAGAAGCAGATGAGCCTGATGATGTTGATGTGGATGGTAACTTCCTCTGATAAAGCCTTACAGCTGCAATGTCTGGCCATTCATTGAGGAAAATTAACAACTTGACCCTAGAAATCTTAGAAACACAGTGTCTAACCCAATACTTACTCTGGATGGCATTACCTGGGCTTCCAGTAACAGTGTGAGGAATCTTGGAGTCATTTTTGACCACGATATGTCCTTCAGTGCATAGACTAAACAAATATGTAGGACTGCTTTCTCGCATTTGCACATTATCTCTAAAAGTAGAAACATTCTGTCTCAGAGTGATGCTAAGAAACTAGTTCATGCATTTATTTTTCTAGGCTGGACTATTGTAATTCATTATCAGGTTGTCCTAAAAACTCCCTGTAAAGCCTTCGGTTGATCCAAAATGCTGAAACTAGAGTACTGACCGGGACTAGAAAGAAAGAACATATTTCTCCGATCTACAGCCTGTCTCAGCTCTCATAGGGGCACACCCTGACCAGCTTTCCAGTCTTTCACAGGACATTGTTTCAGTTGGACATAAAAGTTCAGCAGCAGGACCACACCCCAAACACTCCCCTTGCCTTTGCATCTATAAACGCAAGCATACCCCACAAACCCATTTGTTGTCATTTCCATTTTTCTTTTGCATTTAGGGTTGGGGTCCTTGCTGGGGAATCATTGTTTGAGGGCCCTTGTCTCCTAATACTGACTTTGTTCTTATGTTGTAACATTCTACCCTAAAGCACACACATTTTTAGGCCTAGTGGCCACAGCACCCATACACCTCTTAGTGCATCTAACAAATTATCCTACTGCGCTTTCTGTCCTTTCTAGAGTCAGCAGCTCAAGCTAGCACCATGGTCTCCTCTTCTGCTCCCTCAGTTTACAGCGTGCAGGCTCTTGTACTTCTGGCTGAGGTGGGATTTTATTTATTATTAAATAAATAGATATATGTTTTTGTGTGTGCTCAAGGTACTATTTAACACACTTTTGAACTGTGTAGATCTTGGCACCACTTCTGGACATGGTATATCGCAGTGACGAGAAGGAGAAAGCTGTTCCCCTCATCTCACGTCTCATGTACTATGTTTTCCCGTACCTGAAGAACCACAGGTAACTTGTGTAATGCTGACAGCTTGGTCTCATAGGGCTTAATAGAATCCTTTAACTTTGGCTTTTTCTCCTGTAGTGCCTACAACATGCCCAGCTTTGAGGCGGGTGCTCAGCTGCTTAGCAGTCTGAGTGGGTATGCCTATACCAAAAGGGCCTGGAAGAAGGAGGTTTTTGAGCTTTTCATGGACCCCCTCTTCTTCACGATGGATGCCTCCTGTGCACGCAGGTTTGTATATTTGGTGTTGCTTTCAATTTTTTATACACATGTATTTACCTTCACCTTGAGTTGCCCCATTACGTCATACAATAGATATGTGATACTCGACTTTTAGCCTGACCACTTAGAAAGTGGAGAAGAAAATGGCTAGCAAGCTAAAAGACAAAAAATTTTAACAAATTTCCATTAGGGAGGGAATTTGCTTTTCCCTAACCCTAAATAGAGATCAACACACACAAAACCGAATTTAAGGTAACATTTTAAGTTAACACTGATGCCCATACCTGTCAAATCTCCCGTTTTGGCCGGGAAATTCCCGTATTTCACCCCTCTATCCCGCCGTCATCCCGTATTTTTATTTTCCCGTATTTTCAGCGTATTTTAATTTTTGATTTTTAAAGTATTCCTATGCAACTCCAAACTGAATTCTGTCACCAGCCTTGCGAGAACTTCCACCTGCAGTAGCCTGGGTGGCAGTTCTCGCAAGTTTAGTGCCGACAGCGGGAACAAATCTGGAACAACAAATCAGAGAGATGGATGAGTTAACGAGAGAGAGGGCAGTCCCGCCAAAAAAGTTAAGAGGGCTTCATATAAATACCTTGAAAAATGGGACCTCCTCCTAAAGAGGAGCATGATGGGGCAAAACTAGTCATTCTGTTAGGTTTGTAACTCTGATTTTAGTGTTTTTCATGGGGGAAGGAACGATGTCCGTCAGCATGCAATTTTTTCCTGTGTTCTACAGCCTCGTTTGCAACTATATGCAAATTACAAATTATGCAAATTCGGTGATGACGTCATGTGCGGGAAATATCCCGTATTTTTAAATGCAAAACTTCACAGGTATGCTGATGACACGGTTCAATAAGTTACTTGCCTCGGGGATCCCATAAAAAGCCAGCACTGGCTTTTTAAAATATCCCTGTTGTGGAAAACATCTTTAAAACCTGACAGTGGTGTTAATCACAGCCATGCCCCTGGCTTGCTAATCATTAGTCGTCCCACTGCACAGATTTCACTTTACGATCAGAGGATAGCAGATTTGCAAAGCTAAACCCTGTTATTTTCAGGATTTCTTAATACTTAAAGCAGGTCTTGGTGGGAAAGGTGCGCTTAAATGTTTAATTGTGTGTCTAATTCAAAGAACATACAAATTGTTGAATATATTGACTGGAAAAATAAGATAAGGTGAGTTCTGGTTAATCCTACAGATGTTTACAGGTATTCACACGTGTTCCCAGCATAACATGAAAGCCTGAAATCTAAATTGGTGTTTATAGTGCACAGCAGAAACCAACAAAAAGTGAAGTCAAATACACATTTAAAAACCAAACAACACACTCAGTTATATCATTTAACATATACTCTGTAAATCCTGATGTTGCTCAACAGAAGAAAGAAAACAATTATCTTTACAATAAGTCCTTAAAGATAATCACCAAGTATGCTCTCAATTATTTTGGTAAAGGCAAAATTTACAGTTCTCACTGCTCAAAAACTGATTTCTTATAATATTCAGTCGCTGTAATTTGTACCCACAGTAAACATACATTTAGCATAAAATGTTATGTTTCTTTCTTATATTTTGTTTTATCTTCAAAGCATTTTATCTGGCAAAAGTCTTAAATTGTATTGTATACACAACTTTAACATCACCAGCCCCTAATGTCTGCTGCTTGCTTGCTTGCTCCGTGTTCTCTGCAGTTGGAAATCCATCATTGACCACCTGCTGACTCATGAGAAGACCATGTTTAAAGACCTCATGAGTGAGTACAGCCTTGAGGAGAAGTCTTAATTCTGGAAAGATACTGAAAGTGTAAAAGTGAGAGCTGTTCTGTGATAAGAGTTCAGGATTCTCAAGGATTCAAAGTGATGTACAGACAAAAAAACAAAAAAACTATCACAGTAACAAATTTAAATGAGATGTTTTTAATTGCTGTTATAAATCTGCATTTGTTTCTGCTACAGGCATGCAGAGTAGCTCCTTGAAACTGTTCGCTAACGTTGACCAGAAGCCCATGCTGCTGAAACGCCAGACATTTGCCATGTTCAGCGGAGAAGTGGACCAGTACCATCTTTATTTGCCCCTCATTCAAGGTGGGTCACTGTTACTGCCTATGTGTCTACATTTTAAATGGGATTTAGCTCAATCTAGCTTCAAAAACAACCATTAAAATCAATTTCGTTCTTCCTCTTCCTTCCAGAGCGTCTCACAGAGACTTTACGGATGAACCCGAGCCCTGCTGTTTTTGCCCAGATGTTCCTGATGTTTCGTGTTCTCTTGTTGCGTATTTCCACCCAGCACCTGACATCTCTTTGGCCCATAATGGTCACAGAACTGGTAAGAACCCATTTCTCTAAGAAACCGGTTTTAGAGATGTAGCAAACTGTGTTTAACACCTTTTGATGTTTGTGTCTGCTTTTCAGATTCGCACTTTTGCACGTCTGGAGAAGGCTCTGAAAGTGGATAAAGACAGCTCAAAGTGGGTTAATTCTTGTATTCATAAACTCCCAATTCATTCCACCCTTTTGAGTGTCTCACTCTTAAAAACCTTGTGCCTTTTCTTTTGCTCTTGTGTACCACCCAGACTGGCTAAAGTGATGCGTGGAACCCTTGACAGAAATGGACAGGTTCATTTCTCTCAGGCAGAGTTGGACATGTACCTGTCAGCCTGCAAGTTTCTGGACACCTCCCTGGCTTTCCCCCCAGAGCGGATACCACTCTTTCAAATGTAAGAGAGGAAATGAGGACAATAGGGCTTAGAAACACGCACACATTTGTTGTGAGATTCACTAATAATTTGTCATTTTTTCTGGATATTACTGTCTGTCTTATCTAATTTATGTAACTGTTTATCATACAGGTATCGCTGGGCATTTGTTCCTGAAGTGGATGTAAATCGTTACAGTGGTCCAGAAAATGCACTGATAGAAAACGAACAGGAGTGCATTCCACACATTGTGAGAGTACTGGAGGAAATACAGCAACGCTATGGGGTAAGAAACCAGAGCTGGAACAGTAGATTTTTAATTTTTGATTTTTAATCTACCGTATAATCGTTTTGAGGTAAAAGAGTTATAGTCAGGATCACCAAAATTGAGAAAACACCCTCGTCACACACACACACACACACACACACACACACACACACACACACATTGTAGGCCTGCTTACAGGTCAGGAGCCAGGTCACCATCACTGCCTCACAGTTATATATTTGTGGTCTCTCACACCTCCACTTTATCGCGCCTCCTTTGTGACTCTTTTTGTTACACTGTGAATTAACATAGATAAGTAGCACTTTTAAGTAAGTGGTACATGTGTGTGAATGACAAAGGGCTTTGTCACTTAGATGGTGTTTGATGACCTGTCCACTGGAGCTCAGGAGTGTTGGAGTACTGAGGCCCTTCACTTCATGCCAACGTGGCACATGAATCGATGATTTTTATTGAAAACAAAGTCCAAATAATTCTATAAAATCTGGTTGCCATAACATAATCATACAGGGTCATTATGTTGTCCCGCAGAGGTCTATTTCTGTGTTTAAATAACACAAAAAAATGAAAGACAAAATTGTAATGGGGATACAAACCAGGGGTCAAAACACCTCGCAGTTAGTGCATTTATTTCTCAGTGCTAAAAGTGGAAATAACGCAAAGTGAACATTTTAAGGATGAAATGTATTAGTTTTATTAAACTTGTTTAATAGAAACCGTCGCCTAACTCTGATTATGGTGCCCTGTTGTGCTATTTCAGACACTTGATGAAGTGAGCGAGGAATCTTCTACAGAGGATTTGGAGTTTCCCCTCCTCACTCAGCACTCCCTCTCCTCCATCACCCAGTTGTTGCCTTTCCTTCGCACCCTTTTCCATTCCTTCCAGGGCTCCCCCTCCTCCAGTGATCCTGGAGCCTACTTCCCTGTTGCAGACTACCCACCTGCCAGTTCACATGCAGTCCTGATGAAGCTGGAGCAGATCACAGAAGAAGAGTTCCTTGACTCCATGGAGAGCTAGAAACCCTATCCTGAAGCTGTTTTTGACCAGCAGCCATACACACTGAATATGTAAAATGGGTACAATCAGTAATAATGTTGTATTGTGAACTAGGAGAAAAAAAAAAAGGAAATGTTTTGAAATTTTGCTTTTTAGTGTTTTAACTTCTTGTTTGATCATCACATGGAATCTACGGGGAAAAACAAAGGGATGTTATGGAAGTTATTTACAAGGGGCTTTTTTTGGTATCTGAAATGATGGGAATTAACTGGTTATGGAAATTAATTACAAATCACTGGGAAATGCTTCTTTCTCATCTGCTAAATTATTCACACACTGAGACTGTCCCGTTAGCACCTTCTGTTTCCTTTATGACTAAAAGCAATTACCATTAATAATAATGATATAAACTGGCTTAAAGTCATTACCTACAGTTTTTACAAAGCACGCATCATATAATAATGATCGCTCCAGAAAAGATTCTTCAAGTATGGCACCAAAAAGCAGGTTTCTTTATGAAGGATCTAATTAAGTAATTTTTAATTTCTGTAACTGTTAACTTTATTCTGTAGTACAACTATATACAGGTCTCTTTGACTTAGAGAATGTAAAGACTAATCATCTTTATGCTTGGTAAAGATTGATCATAAGTAATCCTAAGAGTTTCATTGGTAAGTTACTGAATGTGTTTTGCGTAACAGGAAAAAAAAAACTTTTTGGTGTTTAAGGGAAATTGTCCATGGAAAGTTTTTACAACTGGCCATTATCTGTTCTTTTTCCACAGTGCTGAATGTTTAAGTAAGTTATTTTGAATGTTTAAAAGACCAGGTCAAGTTTTAATTTAGCAAAAATAAAATTCAATAAATCAAACATTAATGACACGCTGTGATTGTTGCGTTCCAGCTTGAAGTTGCTTGGGCAAATGTATGAACTTGGTAAGTACTGCAAATATTTACTGTTTTAATCCATATAGTTTCACAAGGTTACTATAGTAACAGTAAAATGCTTCTAATCTTGAAGACAAGTTTCAAACATGATTTACAATTTAAAGTTTAAGCAAGACCAATTATCTAATATTTGCATGCATATTTGCATGTATCCTATGAAACAACGCTACCACAACAAAACACAAAAACATGCAGTAGACAACATCAGTGGAGATGTGCAACAGGATGCGAGTTTCAGGTGGCAATTTGGCAAAAGTCGAATCTTTACCAGATGCAATTTGGAGAAACTCACTTAAGGACAGTTTTGTTACATCTTTAATCAGGAATGTGTTACTTAAGTGATCCCATATCAAGGCCTTTAGGTGTCATTATATCTAAGGGTGAACTTCTGCAGCAGTTGCAACTCTTCTGCAGTGGAGGTCCTCATGCTTTAGTTAATTTTTTAAAACTAGATTAAAATGGAGGCTCTGCTCTTTATTTTCCCATTGCAACTGCTCCGTTAATAATTCAGAGCTCAGCAGTCTGAACCAACATCACTGACCAGCCCATCAGTTTCCCCACCTCAAAGCAAATCAGCTCAGTTTAGGTTCATACTCAGTTTGTTGGACCTGCGCACTGTAGCAAAGTGGGATTTGGAAATATTTTTCAAAACAGAGAAAACAGGATTACTAAGTTACATACACTCTCTAGTACGAGCTAGAGTGTGTATGTTTCTCATTGGGAACAGTGATGATTAGCTTAAAAACATAACACGTAACACCATCATAATTCAGGGATAAAGCTAGAATACGACTGCATTTAATTTTTACCACCTGAGCTGCCCTTTCAGTGCGTGTGGAAAGTACATGCACAAATCCCACAAGTGTGAGATTTTCTGCTGCTGCTTTGATTGTACAGACTAGTTCGCAATAAGCAAACTTTGTGTTCTTAGTGTTCATTAGTGTTCAAATAATACTAATAATTAAAAATGGTACTGATAAGGATTTTTTTGATGATATAGCATTGAAGACAGTGTTTATCAGCTGTAATATAGCTGAAATTTCTAAGTCATCCAGGCGCTTGAAAAAAAGGCAGCTGGAAGTCTTTAAGTTTCTTGAAGACTTTTCACCTCACATCCAAAAGGGTTCTTCACTTTTAAAGGGAAATGGTGGAGACACCCAGGTATTAAACCCAAGTGTCCCCTGGAGGGGGTCGTTGACCCCTGTTGATTGTATGCATAATCACATGAGCTGAGGTGTGAAAACGGCTGGGTCATTACAGTCACTGGTTTCAGGTGAAATCAATGTGATTGAGGTGGCTACTTCGTTTCTCCAATGTAGAGTTCCAAGCACTCCTACACTGCCCAATGTATACTGTTGCTTAGCTTTTGTTTGGGAGTTTTGGCCTTGAGATGTGTTGCTTGGAAAAAATTGTCCTGAGTTTCTCTGACAAACCTGCTACATAAGGTATAAAATGCCGTTCCAGTCATCTTTTCTTAAGCTTCAGAGACAACACTTTTAATGGTTGTACATGATCCATCAAATTTGATCGTTGGAGTACAGATATAAGTACCGCACATCAAGAAAATATGATGCCTCCACCCATGACCGGCAGAAGTATCAAAATCCTTAAACGTGAAATTCCTTTCAATGAAAGGCACAAACAATGTGATTTTATTGTGAAAAGCGTCCGACCGGAAGTGACCTTAATAGCTTTAAATAAACAAATAAAGCTTTGACTATGATGCACATACATTAACATTACACATTAGCAAGCCAAATTTGCTCAACTTAAAGGTCGCTGTTTAGTAGTTGTGTTTAACTTGTATTTCTGGCCGACCGGCGGATGCTCGGACTTCACTCCGCCCACCGCCATCCGATCGTGGAAAAAAATGGCGGCCCAGACGGACCACGGTGTTCCTCTAAGCACGGTGAGAGGAGTTTACTTATTTGTTTCATGAGTTTTACCTCTCTTTTTTTGCGTTTTTATCTGTGGACAAAATAAGTGAGCAGTGGAGATGATAGTAAGACTCTGCGTTTGTGAGCACTGAGGTTAATTAGATTCATACAGCACGCTTGTTGTGGTTAAAGCTATACTGGCCATCGTTACTACTGAGCTCCGTCCTCGCATTTAGTAGCTGGTCAGTTCATATTTGAGATACAGGTGAACTGCAAACGGTCAGTGTTTGCTTGGAAATTAGTTCTGGTCTTGCTGTTAATTAAGGTTCGTGTTAAGTTTCGTTTTCCTGGCTCACCGCTGATTTATAACCCACTAAGATCATGGTGATAATATCCTGGCTGGTCTTGTTCCAGTTCCGCACCTTTCAAGTACCAATGTATTCTCTTTGAAACCCAAATCAACATTTGCTAGGAGGCCATATGGGTTTTGCCTAAAAATTAATTAACTTTAATGTTGCTTTCACTCTATTTACATTCCTCTTAAATCCCCCTTGTTTATTGATTGTTTATATACTGTAGTAAGTGTGTCACTCATGTTATCACACACCTGAAAGGTGTGTAATAACATGACCCTCTTGAATTATTTTTCTTCCCACACTTGTTTTGTTTATTATCAAATGAAAGTGATAAATGAAACTAGAAAAAGCATTTCCTGAAGAAAATGCAACTGTGAATGCTGAAAGCTGAAAGATTGGAGCTGAAATGCCAAGAAATGCTGAAAAGACCTGACCATTCCGTAAGTGTCCAGCGTGGCTGGTGAACAGAGGTCATTCATAACAAGTTTGGTGCAAATCGGATGATGCATGTGTGATTTAGAGACAACCGTATGGTAGCGGAGTTATTAAAGCAGAAGCAACAGACCTACATTGAACAGCTTCTATGCTGTTCTGTTTTTCGGACCATTCTCTGTAATCCTAGAGATGGTTGTGCAGGAAAATCTCAGCAGATCAGCAGTTTCTGAAATGCTCCGACCAGCCCATCTGGCACCAACAACCATGCCGCGTTCAAAATCACTTTTCTTCCTCATTCTGATGTTTCCATTGAACATAAGCAGGTTGTCTTGATCACGTGAATATCTGCAGGGAAATGATATGCAATAATTTTGTTTAGTTTTAAGGAGCAACAATAAAAACCAAATACAGCAATTATTAAGATAATTGAAAATATATAAACTTATAACCAGATGTAGGGAAATTTGTGTTTGGTCAGTTATTTTGTTGTTAAAACAATGCTTATTGCCATGACATCTTATACAGTTGGAAAGCCTGTTTATTTCCTAAAATGTGCCACATTTGTTAGGAAAATGCATTTGTGGGTTGAGCAGCAGAGTTGAGTATGTGAGTTGTGTCGGGGAAAACATTGCCTTCTCTGCCAATGACAAGCGGTTTATTCTGCTCTTGACTCTTGTTTGGAGCTTCTGGTATCCCAGGTGCTGACAGTCAGGCTTGTCATCATTGGAGTATTCTGGATGGGATTCTGCAAAGACTGCAAAGCAGTGTGTGACCAAGCATGACAAGGAAGTGCCGGGCTGTTGTGGTTGTGCGTGGTTCTTCCACATGCTACTGTTACAAAAAAGAAATAATCAACCAAACACAAATTTCCTTTCATTCTGTGCTAAGTTTAGATTTTCAAGTACATTTTGAAAAATGTGCTCTCTCACAAGAAAACCACAAACATTTAAATATCATTTTATTTCCATACAAAGGCTGATAACAAAGAGTTCCAAGTAAAAAAAATCTCTTTCTCTTTCTTCTAAGGCTGTTAACAGTTCAGAGAAATTAGTTAAAGCACATAATATGTCTTAAACCTTCACTAAGGTGCTCATTGCTCTAGTCTCTAGTTTGTTTTTGTGCTATTCTTCAGAAGACAATGAGCACCGTCTGATAAGAGATGCAGCCTATGAGCAACGGCCTCAATATTTTGAAATCTGTTTTTGAGACGGCTTTCTCAAATATTTTTAACTGTATTTTCTGTGTGTTTGCCACATGTGGGAAACGTGTCACCCTACTGTTCTGCTTGTTTTCTTAATAAAATATTTATTAATTTATTTTGATTAAGTTAACCAGTGCAGTGCTGAATAGGCCAGGTTTAGATTTCAGAATTCCATCAAACCTTTATTTCAAAGACAACATATTTTGAATGCAGTAATAATTTTTTTTATTAGAAAAACAGCATAGCACAATAAAACCACTTTAATGTGATGGTTGTATGAAAACAAAGAAAATGTGGTATAAAATGCAACTAATTTGTGAAATTTCATTTCTTTCACTTGTAGCTTTCGCCCAAGTTTCTTCATAGCAACTCCACCAGCCACACCTGGCCCTTCAGCGCAATAGCTGAACTGATTGGTGAGTCATTGTTATGTCATTATATTTTGAAGCTTGTTTCTATTTGACTACTTCAGGACACACTGGCATGTCACTGACAGATTACCAGTGTTTGGACAACAATTTAGCTTATAGCTAAATATAGCTATGTATATTTTTCTGTTTATTTTTATTTTTGTTCTTTTTTTGTTAGTTATTCCCCCTTTTCCTGGAAACAATAAAAAATGCATGTCTTGTATCTTAATAAGTCTTAGCTCTTTATCACATTATTAAGCACTAACTTTAGCACTAATTTTAGTGTGAAGTACTAACTTCATGAACCCGTATAGTATGTACACTGTGCCTATCAGACAAATGGATCCACACTTGAATCCCTGGGCGCAGCTCATCAGCAGCCTAATTTTAATATTGTGTGTGGATTTGAAATGTCCCCTGAAATTGTTTTTGACAGACAATGCCTACGACCCAGACGTCAGTGCAAAACAGTTTTGGATTGATAAAACTGTGGTCAAAGAAAAAGAATGCCTCAGCTTTATGGATAATGGAAATGGACTGGACCATGAAACAATGCATAAGATGCTCAGGTACACATGCAACTACTGAAACTTGTAGAAAGTCCATTTGGTACTTAGACTCTTTTTCTTATTTTTTAACTTAGAAATTGTAACCAAAAAAAGCCTAAAACTGCCTGTGAGTTGGGTGTGGGAAATGTTCTATTTTAAATTGAGAACCCTATCAGTCATGCTTTGCAAAGAATTTTTCCATTTTGCCTTCTCAGCTTTGGCTACAGTGACAAAATTGCTATCAATGGTCAAGAGCCAATTGGAATCTATGGCAATGGCTTCAAGTCTGGTTCCATGCGTCTTGGCAAAGATACTGTTGTCTTCTCCAAGTCGAAGAGGACATCATGCGTGGGGATGCTGTCTCAGACCTACCTGGAAAAGATTGGTGCCAAGCAAGTAATTGTACCTATTGTCTCCTTTGAAGAGCGGGACACAAACAAGTATATCCTTTATCTAACACCGTAATATATATCACCTATGTATTCATTGCTCCGGGGTCAAATGTAGTCAGCTGAATTAGGAATAGGAGCAATCCAGTCATTATAGAGAAATCTCAGAGACACACTGAACAGTTTAAATGTAAGCTCTTAATCGAACCAGAGTAAGATTTGTGTTCCTTTTGTAAAAATTATAAAACATCACTAGAGGCTATATAAAAAGTGTGATAACAAAGCCCTCAACTTTGCCCATAAAAATGTAGCACTGCTCTGCGGTTGTCCTGTTCTCTTGATTTGCAAGTGAGGTCTGTAACCAGAACTGTGACATATGCCACTGTGCACCAGCATTTTATGTAGTCCTAGCAAAACGTTTTCAGATGATTTGATAACTTGTAGAATATATGACTTTGTCAGTCTCTCACATCATTGGAGAAATTTGGGCCCACTGTTCTTTACAATGTTGCGTCAATTCATTGAGGTTTGCAGGCATTTGTTTAAGCACAGCTCTCTTAAGGTCCCATCATAACATTGCAGTCAGGTTCAGGTCTGGATTTTGACTGGGCCATTGCAGTGCATGACCCGGTTTAGGCCAAGCATTAGCCGTTGGGCAGATGACCTCACATTTGATTCTAGAGTACTTTGGTATACAGAGGAGTTCATAGTTGACTTAATGACTGCAAGGTGCCTAGTTTTAAGACTGCAAAACAAGCCCAGATTATCACCCCTCCACCACTGGTGCTTCACAGTTGGTATGCGGTGTCTGGTTAATGGCAAACGTGGTGCTGTGCATTATGGCCAAATGTCTTCGTTTTGGTCTCATCTGTCCAAAGTACTTTGTTCCAGAAATCTTGTGATTTGCTTAGATGTAGCTTTGCAAACCTAAGCTGTTCTGCTATGTTCCTTTTAGAGAGAAGAAGCTTTCTCCTGGCAAACCTTCCAAACAAGCCACACTTGAGTCTTTTTCTGATTGAGCTGTCATGAACTTAACATTTTGTGCTCTAACTTCCCAATTTCTTTTGAGCATTGTACAGACTGATTTTGGGGTGAATTTCCTGTTCCTGTTGATACAACTGAATGCTTTAGACTAGCAAAGCATACTGCCAGATCTCCTGCTTTTATAGAGGTGCTCACTCTTGCTGATGATCAGTTCATTTGATTAGCAGCACCTGGCTGCTACTTACCCTCTTAATTCTGCTGGGAATCCTGTGGAAATTTTCTTATTAGCATGACTGTATAAGTGGAGACTGGCCAAATGTTATCATGTATAGTTTGGTTTATTTAAGGGGTGGAGTTGCAGAAAATACTGAGAAAGTATGAAAATGCTTAATTTAAAATGCTAAGTTTTACTGTGTTCGTGTCTGCTATGGTTTTCACAAGATTGAAATATCATTGAGAAAGAAGTGTATTTTTTGCAGTCTTTATGTGAGTCATACTTCCTTTTTTCCTGTGTTTTCATTGTGATTGTCCTTAACTTCTCCTTTACTCTCTGTAAGAGAGGAGCAGAAAGCCAGTCTGCAGGCCATTCTGCAGTATTCCCCTTTCAAAACACAAGAAGAACTGCTCACAGAGATTGATGCAATCAGTTTACCGGGATCCACAGAGAATACTGGCACACGGATCATCATCTGGAATCTCCGCAGGTCTGCCTGTTATCCACACAGAAATAAATGTTTATATGATATTTCAGAGTGTTATTGCGATTAGGAACATGTTCACTATGCTTTGCTAATTGGGGGCCAAGCAGTGAGGCTGTGGTCACCCATGGGAGTCTAGCCCCATAACCATCTGGTCAAAACTTGTGACATTTGGCACGCTTCCTCAGGACATCATTTTCAAGAGGTTATGTGGCACTACCTTGAACACCACCGTTGGGGCAAAGTTAGACTTGTGTTTTTGCAACCATAACTTGTGACCCATGTTGTCAGTTGTCAGCAACGCTTCAACTGATCAAAACCAAATTTGGTATGTACACTTGAGATCCATTCAGAAGCAAACCCAATAATTTGGTAACACATGGCCTTTTAGGGGGTGCTATAATTAGTAACAAGGTGTTTTGACCAACAGCCTGTGTTTCATGTTTCATTAATTTACAATGAAATTTGTGTCCCTGCTAATACTGTCAAAGGTCCCGTGCCTGATAAGGGTTAACTTTTGAGGCTGATTGAATTTATTGAGCCACCATATTGGATTTTATAAAGTGAAGCAGATGTTTCACAGGCTGCAAATTTTGTCCAGTTTTCAAGAAACTTGGTATATATGAACTTCAGAGCAAGCCTCACAGATTTTAACACATTTCATTTGGTTTGTAGAAGCATTTGCCACCAACAATCAAATATGATGACAAACCTACCAAAAAGGAAGTGAGCTTTTATCTCGACAATGCTTTGACCTATCAAGACCAAACTGCAGTGTAGGCTTTCAAATCCCTCCCTGAGTACCCACAGGGAAATTTGTGTCATTACATCTTTGGGTGGCACTGATTTAACAAAAACATTTTTTACCATAAAGCTGGCAGATCTTAATACCTGTTCCTTGCTATTCTCACAACTTTTTTTCTAGAAGCTGTCGTTTCTCACTGCTTGGCCCTCGTCATTGCTCATTGCAGCTATATTTTAATCTCTTGATTACTGGATCAATAAGATAAAATGTGTTAACAGCTCTAGTCATCACGCCTACAAGAATCTGACACAAACCAACAGCTTTCTTGTTTGTATGAGAAACAAAGCTGATGGGTTACAGATGTGGAAACTGATGTTTTATTTCCATGACAGAGAAGAAATTTAACTGGATGCCCCATGCACACATTTTTGCACATGTAGAAATACACGCCCATACAATTACACATACCCGAAAGATGTGGCATCCATGATTTCCAAAATGAACATTGTTTTTACTTGATTTCTTGTCTTCAGTGGTCCTGGGTTCCAATTTTTTTGTAAAGATGGTTCTGCGTCACACAATCCTCCCTCTCTGCCCTTTTGTCCTAACTGTCTTGACTAACGACAAATCACTTAAACTGCCTGTGTTTGTTTTTTTGTCAGTACATCAACTGGAACAACAGAGTTTGATTTTGAGACTGATCGTTATGATATCCGAATTCCATCAGATGTTTACAATACAATGAATGACACTAATCAGCGTCCAGACAAGGTCACATCACACATCCCACAAAGCGTGTACTCACTTCGGGTAAGCAGCATAAATGAGCATGTCCTTGAAATTTTCAATTAAGTCTCACGCGTGTGCAGAATTTGACTTTCGAAACTGTTGTGGCGTTCATCTGCTGGAAAGAGAAAATTTGTATGTGCTCACCATAATGATGCATGCAAAACTGTTGGGACAGTTCAACAGTTTTGAATGTGAATCGCGGGCTTGAACAAAAGTATTGCTTTAACTGTGTAAAAAATTACAGCCATTTTCACCCCATCAGCCTTTTTAGGCTGATGGGGTGAAAATGATTGATGGGCCACGTTTCAACTCTGAGAATGCCATAAGTGAAGAATGATGTCACCTAGTATGTTCAAATTGATGCCATAGAGAGTAAGTGACAGTATTATCAGTTTATGGTTATTATGATTTTTGTTTTTCTTGTTCCTGGATCTTACATAGCCATTGCTTTTAAATTGATATAGTGAATAAAGTCACTGAGGTTCATATGCACCTCAGTGAGATCTGCTGTGACCTGGTAATTATGTATTCTAGAACGTCCAGGGGATCCGTGCCACCTATGTATTGTACTGCCAGGAGCCTGAGTGGTAGCACTGGAACAGTGTTACAATGCTCAGTCCCCCATTTTCCAGGCTCAAGGAATTAATAAATAAAATAATTTTGGATATAAAGATTTTTAATGCTTGGATGAAAATCCTTTGCAGTCAGTAGCTGCCAGGAAGTCTAAAACCAAATGCTGTTTCCTCCCTTGAGATTCTCTGCTAGGCCTTAATTGCAGCCACCTTCAGTTGCTGCTTGTTTTCGGGGGGCTCTCTGCCTTCAGTTTTATATTTAATAATGGAAAGTATGTTCTATTGGGTTGACATCAGGTGACTGACTTGGCCATTGAAGAATATCCCATTTCTTTGCCTGTGAGAAACTTTTGGGTTGCTTTTGCAGTATGCTTTGGGTCGTTATCCATTTGCTCTTCGAAGTGCTGTCCAGTCAGTGTTACAACATTTGGCCGAATCTGAGCAGAGAGTATAGCTCAGCACACTTCAGAATTCATCCAGCTACTTTTACCAGCAGTCACGTCATTCATAAACAATAGTGGCCTGGTCCCACTGGCAGCCATAGCTGTCCAGACCATAATCTTACCTCCACAGTATCTGACAGATATTGCAGTATGCTTTGGAATTTGATATATTTCTCTCCTTCTCCATACTTTTCTCTTCCCTTCATTCTGGTACAAGTTAACTTTGATTTTAGCTGTTAAAAACAGTTTCTAGAACTGCACAGGCTCTCATCTGGCTGTGAAACTGCTTGTCAGTCATTTGTCCAATTCTTTTGAGCCTCTGAAACCTGTCATTTCAAAAACTTATGGACCTAAATGTACACTGGTGTCATTTTTCACTAAAGTGCAGTTTTATAGATAGATAGATAGATAGATATAGAGAGATTGATGCATATTCATAGATTTTTCAATCTTTCATTGAGACAAAAATAACTGGGGAAGAACCTGTCAAATATTACAGCCAGATATTGATTTAAGGAGGAAGATCAGTGTTTGGAGTTCTTTCCTCCTCATTTGTGTGTCCAACCTCAACCTTCAACTATATTAATTCTTCTTTATTACCTTTCCATTGATTGCAAAAATAAAGTGATTTCTATGTTTTTAATATGTGTAGGCATTCTGCAGTATTCTTTACCTGAAGCCTCGCATGCAGGTCATAATTCGTGGTCAAAAGGTGAAATCTCAGCTAATCGCCAAGAGCCTGGCCTGGAGCAGAAAGGACCACTATAAGCCTAACTTCCTGGTATCCTTTTATCTCTGCACAACTGTGTCATTTTGGTGTCTGATGTGTATTTATAGATGTTTGTATCTATAAGATAGATATCTGAGATGTGTTTATACTGCTGCTTTTGAGTTTTCCTTAGATTTTATTTTAGAATAAAAGAATTACTATTACTTTTGGGTATAACACCAAAAGTAAAGACCAGTGTGGCATAATGATGTATCACAAGAACCGCCTCATTAAAGCCTACGAACGTGTTGGCTGTCAGCTTAAGGTGAGTTTCTGCTCTTCACGTCAGGTTTTTTTTTGTTTGTTTGTTTTTTTAAATCGTGTTTTCAAGGTATCATCTGCTAAAAATTTTGCCTTCTACAGGCTAACAGCAGCGGTGTTGGAGTCATTGGGGTCATAGAATGTAACTTTTTGGAACCTACTCACAACAAACAGAGTTTTCTTGAGAATGATAAGTATAGGTAATAGCATCGCTCCTTTTTTCAGCTATCATCTTGAAGACTTGATTGAGGTCTTAATGAGAAGTTTACATGTGTGAGATACAGAAAGTCTGATGTCTGATGCAAAATTTCTATGTACAGGAAAACCATTACTAATTTGGGGATCAAACTGGAGGAATACTGTAAAGAAATACGCTTCAGAAAGACGAATAATCTAAATAGCACAATGCTACTGGAAGATATCAAGTTAGTATAATCCACAATGACTGGCGTCAGGTTTTCATTCATTCAAATATACATTCAAATTTATATGTGCATACATGTTCAACCTTGTTGGCCTGTCTTCAGGAAGCGACCAGATCAAAACTGGGTGCAGTGCGACAACTGTTTGCGGTGGCGTAAACTTCCTGATGGCTATGATGTCAACAAGCTGCCAGATAAATGGTACTGCCGAATGAACCCTGATCCTCAGTTCAGGTAATCAAAGAATTATCAGTTAACCTGTTCCACAAACCAGGTTCAAAAAATTCTGAATCTAACCATAAACTCTGAGTGGGTTAAGGGGATTGTCAGCTCTGAGTATGTTCACCCACAGTTAAGCGTATATGTAGAAAAAAGTCATGATCAAGGGATTCACCATGGCAACTGGTAAATGCAAAGAAGCTCTTCATTTTAATCCACTGCTTTAATCCACAAAAATGCATTTCAGTGTGGACCATGAAGTTTAATCAATAATATGAAGGAAGAACAAATTTCATCTTCATTCACTCAGTCATCTAAAAGATAAAGTTTATATTTGATTTTTATATCCAATTATCCAGCTATAACCTGCCAGAGACTGCAAAAATAATCAGAAATATAGTAATGTAAAATAAAATAGGACCCTAAACTAAAGCATAAAATAAAATAGCTTTTACATTAAAGTGGAAGCAGAAAGAGTTCTGACAGTATTGTAACTCCTGGATGAGGTCATTCTGGTGTGTGTTCATCTGCTTTTGTGCGCGCACTCGTGCGTACGTGTCTGCATTTTTAAGTGTCCTAGTGAGTGAGTCAGTGTGTTGTTGTAAGCATTTAAAGGATCATGCTATGGCTGCAATGAAGAAGAGTGAGCATATCTCCATTCTCAGAACTGAGGTGTACCCTGTGCCTTATCTTCTGCAGAAACAGACATGTTGGTGGTGTAGATATTAATAAGTTGTGTTATAAATAAGTCAGTGTCCTGCCTAACAGCACAAGGTCAGTGGGTCAGAAGTTTTACTGGCCCATGGATATTTTTGCTAACTGTGAGAAAACAAAAGAGAGAATTTTATTTAAAATATATTTGCTCTTCCCCAGATGGAGGAACGGGGTATTCTTTTTGGTATATCTGTGTGTTTGTTAACAATACAGCAAATCTACTAGTTCAATTCATGCCAGATTTGCACAAAAGTTGGCCGGTGACCCCTAGAGCACCTGATTTATTTTTATTTTTATTTGAAAATCTTGTGAATGCAATAACTTGAGAACTATATTGAATCTTTGTGAGCTTGACCTCAAAGTAAAAAGAACAGCGATGAATGGGGGCAGCTGCAAAGTTCGCTTTTCTTCATGTTGTAGTAGCTTATTGATCAGGTGCTTTTACTGCAGCTGTTATGTTATCATTTTTTTTGTTTAAAAACTAGGAGCTGCATGGTCTTAATGTCGTAATACTTTTTATTAAAATGAGCGCTCCTAGATGCATTTCTACTGTAGGTCTGTTTTTAGTTATAAATGTGGGTGAAACGCTCCCGCTTACACAGTGAGCTCTGCTGCAGAATCATACATTAAATGAAGTATCGGAAAAAAAAATTTGCATCGAGGGTTTTTTTTGTAATCGAGTTATTTGTTACTTGATGAATCATTGCAGCCCTTATGTGAATATAATATAACTGCTCATGACATTGCAACCAATCTAGGGAAGGAGATGGCTGTCATTGGCTGTGTCACCACCTCCTTTGGTAAACATGCAGCATGGGGCACTTGGAGAGCCTTCACAGATGTGACACAAACATTTGTCTCTTTTTCAAACCTGTTGCTATCACAGATGGCAACATTTGCCAGTTCAAACTTCTTACTGAGTCAAAAAGCACACACAGGTGAATGAAAAAAAGAAAATCTTTGCTTATCTATGGGAGGCTGCTAAATCACATGCCACCAACAGAACTGCATTTACACAGACTAAAGCAAACTCTGCCAACACCATGGTGGAGTAGTTTTTGTTTTGTTTTTGGTTTTTTTTTGGTTTTTTAACCACTCCATTTTGCAGCTTTTTTTTAGCTTGGAGTCTGCTTGGAAGGGTGTTGGTGGCTGAGAGAGTGTAGTATCTGTTAGGGCTGAAACAATTAATCGGCTTAATCCTGATGAATCGATTAATCGTTAACTGGAGTATAAAAAAGGCCATTTGCTGAAAAAACAACATATTCAGAGCAGTAATTAAGCCAAAACTGTACAAAATGTGTATATACATTTTGCATTTAAGATAAAAATCACCTTTGTCTGTAAATATGTTTTACCCAAAGCTCCTCAAGTTGCATAGCTTTACCTGGTTCAAATTCACTGCGGGAATGCTATATTATTTAATTTTAGGCAATAAAATGTTAATTTTCTTATTTAAAAAATTTATTGAATTCTTTGTTTATTTGCATCTTTTAGTGTATTTTTAATATTGTTTAAAAAAAGGCTTAATTGGTTCAATGACAAGTCTCCAGAAGGTACCGTTTTTTTTATCTGATTAATCGATTATCTGATGATTAATCGATTACTAAAATAATCATTAGTTGCAGCCCTCGTATGTCTGTGGACTCCTTCACGCAACCACACCAAAATTTCAGGGAAAACAGAAGTCCACATGGAGTCTTGCTCTGACCCGGTGATGAAAACAGTTACATTACTCTGACCCAAGTGGGTCCAATGGGTGCTTCCAGAATAGCGTAAGAGAGCTGAAGTCTAATCACGATAGCTTTGTGGTCAGTAACACAGAGCTAAGCAGAATGTTCTAAGCCTATCTGAGAGTCCATGGTGGTGTTAATGTGTTCTTTGTATTATGAAGGAAAACACCTGAAGCACTTAAATTAGAAAAATAGAACATTTAATATTGAAGCATCGGAATTTAAGATGTACACGTGATCATGCGGAGGCCCTCTTCCAGAGAGAGCCCGCTGCTCCTCAGTAACATTTTATAGTGGCTCGTTATCAGTTACAAAACAGAGTTGTGTGCTTGAGTTTTGGCCTTCATCATTGTCTTGTCCAAGCAGTTTTTTTCCATGACTCAGATTTCTCTCATTAGTACGTGATGTTTTAATTAGTCAAATAGAGCAATCTTGTTCACATTGATAGCAGAACATGTTGACGTTGAGTGTACCTACAGTGGCAAGACCTTTAAAGATTAGGATAAACTGAGGCCTACAGTTACCAAACTCCATATGTAGATAGGTTATGGCCAAAGCAAGGTTGGTATTATATCGGGTCACTGGTTACATCTGTGTTTTTCATGTGACAATCAATAGGGTTAATACAGTGTGACTGGCGTATTTTCCCTCGCTAAAATGTGCTCGTTAGCCAAATGCTAAACAAGTGGAAACTAGAGGGTGTTACCAGGACAGTTAACCCTCAAAGCTACATTCTTTGGGCTTTGTGATTTTTCTATTTTTTGCCAAATGGGTGAAATCTACAAAAAAGGGCTGAATGTTAAGGGAAACCTCATCCTACTACTAAACAGATTGTCAGAGAGTCCTGTGTTACCGGGTTAATTCCTTTTGCATGAAAAATACATTACATAAATATCAAGCAGTGTATCTGTATGCTCTGGCCCCGTTGAAATAGCAAATATTGTCAAATATTTCTTTATGGTGGTCAAAGTTAGTTTTTTTTTCATTGTTTGCTTGTTTTGTTTGTTTTTGTGTTTAAAGAAATCCTCTTGATTTAGCAAGCTTTTGCTGTCACCAAGATGATTGCTCATCAGACATCCCCGTTCACTAGTTTTCACTTTAAATTTCAATTGCCCTTACAGGAGTTGCCAGGTGCCTGAGGAACCCGAGGACTCTGATGATGACCAGCCTTCGTACCGCAAGACCTACAAACAGCAGTAAGTCACAATAACAGAGGTTCAAATGAATATTTAGACTGAAGAAAGATACTTAACTGTGTGATTTATTTGCTATAGGGAGAGAGAGGAAAAGATGAAACAAGAAAAGAAAAGACAGAAGGTAAGGATGCATCATTTGCCATAAATTATTTGCTGTTTTTTTTTGTTTGTTTGTTTGCTTGTTTTTCCTGCAAGGGTACCTGCAGCGCCTCACTATGATTTCTTGCATGTCGTCATTTTAATGATGGAACTGATTTGTGATCTTGTGCACATGGAGGTTCAAAGCCATGAAGAACAGCTGCGTCTGTCTAAACTTGCTGAACAAAACGAGGTTCTCAGACGGCAGCACAAACACCTGGAACAGCAGCTGCGTCAAACAGTGTGTTTCCCTCTTGTTACTATAGGGGTCGGGTGTGAGGGGCTAAAGTTTATTCATTTTGGTCTAATCATGTTTATAATCTTGTTTTAATTTTGTTCCAGAAGGTGGATGTCATTTAGTAATTTTTCATAATTATAAATCTCTTGTTGACAGACTGCCCAGACTGCCCCTTCCACTCGCACTACTCTGAGGAGTTGGTCAGCACAAGGGGGTGCTTCAAGGCCTGAATCCTCTCCGCAGACATCTTCCAACATTTCTCAAGCTGGTGAGAAAAATTTCTCTTTGAGTGTGTGAGGGACATTGGGGGGGGGTGAGAGATTAAAAACGTATTTGCATTCTCTTTCTTTAGCGTGCAGCCCCTCCAGTAACGATGGTCTTCCAGTTATTACTAGTGTATGCTCATTGTCAGCTGGCTCGCTCTCAGAGGATCCTCTAAGGTATGGTTTTGTGTTATTTGGCAGCTTAAATATGTCTGTTTTATGACACTAAAATGGGGCATTAAATCTGTTTTGTGTGCTCTGCAGAAAGAAAAGAACACAGCCTGTTATTCCACAGAGAACGCCAAAAAAACCTCGATTAAATGGCTTCCATAGCAGCACTTCAGAAGTAGGCTCATCAGTAGACGTGACCCCACAGAAATCCCCGTCTGTGAATGTCCATAATAATGATGATGATGATACCGATGATGATATTGTCATCTTGGAGACTGCTAGTACCCCCAAGCCGAAAAAGACCCTCGTTGATTTTAGAAAAGTGAAGAAGGAGGAAGAGCAAAGTGATACTAATGTTAGCATGCTTTTGGAGTGTAGCGATGATGCTGCTGTGGATGTCCCCTCAGAGACAAATGCTGCAGGAGCAAGCTTTGCAGGGTTTGCAGCTGTGGACACCAGTTCCACTCCATTGCCCCACCCCGAACTGTCAAGTGCCACTACCCAGACAGAAATACCTAAGGTGAAGCAGGAAGATGAGAACCAAAATCAAGATGATGATGATGATAATAATAAAATTAATAATGACAAGAGTGGTGAAAAACAGAGTTCTGATATGAATGCCTGCAATGTTCAACAAAGAGTATTTAAGCAAGAGAGCAGTGAAAGTGCTCAGATTGAGAATCAGGGACAGCAGACCTTGCAGAATGGTGTGAACTATGATCTTGAAAGTGACGAAAATCCGGGACCTTCCTGTTCAAACGCTGGTGACAGCAAATACTTTCCACTTCCCTACCCCACCATTTCTGAGGCTCAGAAACAACAAGACCAACTGCTTGAGCTTATGCAAGATACTGCTCAGGAGAGGGACTCTTTAAAAGAACAGGTCCATAAACTTACTTCACAACTGACAGACTTGGAGAAAGAAATGCAGGAGATGGCACAGGTCAGCATAAAGAAAGAGAGTTCTCACCAGGCCAGCCAGACAGAAGAAACAGGAGGGCAGAAGGACTACAAAAGTCTGTTTGAGAAGGCAAAGCAGAAAATCAATGAACTGATTAAAGACAAAGAGGCTTCAATAGCAGTATCTGAGACCAAGGCCAATCTCAGTGCTGACCAAAATGTGGAAAATGATGACGATGACGAGATTGCACTGAAAGTCGACGCTCTAATCCGGAAACTGGATCAAAGGACGACGGAGAAAAATGAGCTGCGCTCACGGGTTAGTATTCCAGCTTTGATTGGAGCTTAAATGTGTTGACACTTATACCTGCAGTTGTTCAGTTGTCCACACTGTGTAGAGATCTTTTTGCAAAGCAATTCCAGTGAGAGTGATGACAGAAAGCTTTCTCACATTCAGCTGAACTAATTTTAGATTTCAACCATCTTAAATAAAAAGGGTTTTTGATGTTCTTTTAAACCCACATTTGGCAGCAGCTGACAGATGTTGTCATGTGACCTTTAACAATACTAGGGCCCGTATCTGGGCCTACCCGCTGCTTCTGTCTTTTAGATGTGTCCCTGAGCTAACACACCTGAATCAAATGGCTCAATTACGTCCTCGGTATGCAGTCAAGTTCTCCAGAGTCCTGCAAATGACTTCTGCATTTAATTCCGGTGTGTTGGATCAGGGACACATCTATAAGTTGCAGGACACTGAACCTCGAGGCCTGGATTTGAGGATCCCTGCTCTTCAGCCACACATCTCTGTCCCTGGTTGGCCCACACACACATGCGAGACATCAGAAGAAGGCTACGGCTCTCGTCTTTCCGACCATATACGCCATTTCCAGCACAACAATCAAAGCAAATACATCACAGGGTTTTTTAAACTAATACCCGAAACTAGTAATTTGATGTTCCCCACATTTGAAGGCTATCTGGATTCCAAATATTTATAATTCCCCACAGATTTGGAATCATTCTGTCCATAAAAGTCCAGGGAATATAATCCAATACATCCATGAGGTCCAAAACATGAGTCGCATCCACAAGGGCACCAAAAACGGAGCCTAAACCTTTCTTGAAAAAAGTAAATACATTTTTTGCTGACACTGCGCAGTGAGTAAACAAAGAGCAGAGAGGGAGGGGCTCCTGCAAAATTCACTCGGAGAAGGGAAAGAGCCGGAATGGTGAGGAAAATGAGTGACGGAAATTTTAGTAAAGATTGGACACATTTTAAACTTAGACCTCAAAACATGTCAAAGGATACACAGCGTACTTCAAAAGTGCCACTGTTTGCAGACTTCTGGCAGTAAATACTGTAATACCACTACATGGCTGTGAAGTGCAATTTCTGAGCTTTCAGGAACTATTTGAATTTTTTAGATAGGACAAACGGTCGCAGAGTTATGGTAGTAAGGGCAGGAAACCGGCGCTTCAGCGGCGATCACCTGGCGTTAAAGGGTTAACGTGATAGAGTGTAGACTGCAAATTTAAACTTTAATATCAAGCAGGCTCCACAAACAACATGTACAGGCATATATGAATTGTTCATCCATCAGTGCAATTGGAAAAACAAAACAGGGCAGGCCATATCAGATAGGAGAAACAGGATAAACACCTCAAAGGTCCTTGGTTGGAGTTCCAGTCTTTTGTTTTATAATTTGTATTTGGAGCACTCTGTTATATGTTGAGTATATAAAAACATATTTGATATAATGTATGCTTTTATATTAGTAATTCATTTTACACTTTTTAAAAAAAAAAAGTAAAATCTGAGGAGCCACTTGGGAGCCAAAAGAGCCGGCTCTTCTTTGGGAGCCGAGCCTAATTCCCATCAGTAAAATGATGGTACAAAATGACCTCCCGGAGTTTGTTAGTCACAGACTAGCAAAAGTTCACACCCAGCTCTGAGCCCTGCAGATCCAACCTAACAGCTCACAGAAGAAAAATGATGCTACAGACGTTTAGCCAATGAAGTTTTGAACACGCGAATGTGTAGTTTGTGTGGGTGTGTTGTGTTATGTAAACTACAGGAGTGCATGTAAGAGAATTTAGTCATTACAGAATTTCTGCGCTCGTGCAAAAAAGTTTGTTTTATGTGCTGTTTTGATGGGTTTTTAGTTAAAAACAATGCAAAAATACAAAGAAAAGAAAAAGGACACTGTTGCAGCTGCGGTGAAAAAGTGTACCAGACGGGACTGTAACTTCTCCGATGATGATGTATCTGTGTTTGTGTGTGTGTGTGTGTGTGTGTGTGTGTGTGTGTGTGGTCTCAAAAGAGGGTAGACTGTAACTCTCAAGAAAAGGCCAAATTATGCCAAATTACACAAGAACTGGACTGAAAA
>VUQK01020616.1:27412-44425 GCA_015106715.1 Bujurquina vittata
TACACACACACACACACACACAAGTTTTTTGACTGGCATGTAAGGCATGAAAGTCCTGAGACTCACCCCACCCCAGGCACTCTCTCTTTCACTCTCCCTCCTTCTCTAATCTTACCCCGTGACTTCTCCTCACACCTACCACCTCTTTTTCCCCCCTCAAATACTCTTCAGAAGAATGCTACCCTCACAGCTCCCAGTAATGTAATTACCCACCTACAGAGCCTTTCCATCATGCATTAATAACATTTTCTAACTTCTTACTGGGGAAAAACACGCTCAGAAAGCAAAATTTTGCCTCTCATTTCTTACACCTCTTGCCCCTGGAGCATCAGCTGGACCCTGAAAACTCTCCACCCACCCCTCCTATCCACCCAGCCAGGTTCCTCCAACACACACCGCACACCACACACTCACACAACGCCTCCATTCACCATGCTCTGCCTCAGACTGTACCATGAAATGAAGTGTTTCATTTACATTTTCACTGTTTGCCTACACTGCAAAAATAACCCATCTTGAAGAACTGCTTTAGTCTGCAGAGACTTTTTTAATTTAGACAAGTTTAAAAAAAAAAACTACCAGTGATGACTACATTTTACTTGTTCCTAATTTCAAACAGCTTGCTTCGACAATGTCTTCAATTAAGGGATGTTAGTTTTATAGAGTGCGGGAGCTGTTTTCTTTGGTAGCAGGGCCACTTATTTTAAATGGATCTTCTGTGGATGTGCATGAAAACAAAGGGAATCGTCTTTAAAGGCTCTGCTGCCCCCAGTCTGTAATAATATTTTATTATATAAATATCTAAATAGAACTAAGAATTCAACATAGATTTTGAGCTGGAAAGCTGCGTATATTCATTTGTGTATTGACGATATTTGAAAAATAAATTTCAGGTCATTTTGAAGATGCTACTCCCCCCTTTTCTCTCTATTTTCATACAGTTGACAGATTGAAAGGTATGCATAACCACCAGTAAAGTATCACTCTTACGTGTTTTTCATTGTTGTTCCAGAAGTAAAAAGCTCCGACGGCTCCCAGCAGAAGCAAGACGGCTCCGGCTATGAGCACCGCAACCCCGGCCTTCAGGAGGCGGCCGCTGGCGGCAGGTTTGACCACCCCGGCGGAGTAGGCCTAAGGTAAAAACAGAGGAACCCCCTAAAAATGATGGCACAACAACATAACTTTTGATAATCCAGTCATGTGACTGTTCAATATTTAAGCTGTAAAGGTTTTTTATAATCAAAGTCTGTTGGTTAGGTTTTAGTGTGTTCCTATATCGACACGGAATGACAAATAAGACAAGGGGAATGAGGATTCTTTTGTTAATTTGATAAAAGTCATTTCCAAAACAGAATTACAGGTGAAACAGTTAAAGCCATTATTCAAACAGTTATTACAGGCTAACCGGGGGTGTCCTAATCCCATGTCCAGCAGTCAAGCATTTGGGCATGAGATGAGTACACACACTGTCTTCTCTCAGTGTGGATCTCTTATAGTCAAAGCTTATCAGGTAGAGTTACTTCATGGACATAACAGTGTGCAAATCGGGGAAGATTCCAGTTGGAAGATTCCAGGCATGCTGAGGTGCCAAAGATTGACCTCGATTCTTGACCTATTCTTCGTTCACAGACAGACAGTTCAAAACAAGACATTGCAGATGGCACCAACCTTGGTGATTATTAAAACAACTTGAGTTATAGGGAAATAAGTATGTCAAAGTTCACATGAGTTTTTAAACCAGTCAAATGATTAGCTTATTAATTTAACTTCAATCCTTCACTGTCCATAAAATATACATTAAATATACAAAACTGTACATTAAACTTCACAGATGGCTTTTTTAAAACCCATAATAGTTAAGAGTAGCATCGAGCGGTGTCTCAAATGACTCTGTACTGTGTAAAATGGCAACTGCAGCGCATTATTTATGCATATTTACAAATAATATTGGCCAATATATTGAATTCATAATTTCTAATTTAAAAAAAACATAGCTCTATATTCCAGTATTTTCCAGCTTGTTGAGCATGTGTTTAAGATCTGCTGATGGGGCAGAATTTGAACCCCAAGCCCATGATGATGTACCTGATCTTGAATACACACTCCAGTCCCTGAATGGTTACACAACATATGTGTGTTAACAAGGTGATAGACTGACAGCCTGTCTAGGGTACCCGTTGCTTTTTCTCCAATACACACTGCTTTTAGGGTTCATCTTCTTGTCACTGTATGCTGATTCTCCATAGCAGTGAATATTAAAGTAGGTGAAGCTTTCTGGTTTGGGTCAGTTGTGATCAGCTTGGGCTGCAAGCACTTAAACAATCTGTAAGCAGGAGAAGATCCCGTTGGCTGAACTGTTGGGTGCTGACTGGGTTCCCAGATCAGTGTGTTGCTAATCATAAAAAGAAGAAATAAACTGGAAGTCAGAAAAGGAACTCACAGGATGGGTTGGCAACAAGAACATTGATGTTTATTATAATGTGTTGTTGTTTTTTTAAAAGAGTGTTATGCATAGTATGTCACTCTATGAACTTATAACAATAAAACCACGTTTTATCCATCAGCCAAAAAAAGTTGTCACAGCATTTTCATCTCCATATACTGTAGCTCACTGACCCTCAAACTCCTGTCAGGTATTTAGACTCTATGAATATATTATATTCATAGATATAATACAATATATTAAAGCAGCCCCCCCCACACACACACACACACACTGCGAGCATCATTGGCTGGACCCATTTATGATGAAACCCCAAAGTAGTATAATTAATCAGTGGCTTAAACAGAAGTATCCTGATTAAAAAACTGACCTGTTGATTTTGCCAACAAAGTAGGGGGCATGTGTGTGTGTGTGTGTGTGTGTGTGTGTGTGTGTGTGTGTGTGTGTGTGTGTGTGTGTGAGGAGTGGGGGGTATTACCACATAAATCCACACCAAGCACAATTAACAAGCAATGGGGAGGAGAAGTAATTAGTATTATCTGCTTATCACTGTCAACCCCTATTCTAAGGAAAAGGGGTTAAAAAATACACAATGACATACACACGCAAGCACGCACACACTAATTCCCTCCAGGCAAATGTGTAAGGGCTAATTACAAGCTCATTTACAACTCAATAGCAGTATCCTCTCAGACAGCTCTACCCCCTCTGCATCCTCCCCTCCCTTCACCCCCAAACTCATGTGTGTTAGCTTTGCCTCTTAACCCAAGCCGGGAACACTCAACAAACAAACGACAAAAATGACTTCCTCATCTTTTGCTGTGGGGTGTGAAGAGGAGAGATATCTCTTGATTATATAGACACAGGTGATACAGAGTCAGTGTGGATGGCAACTGCTGATGGGGCCTAACTGTAATGACATTTGGAAGGTTATAGATACATAGAAAGAATAAAAACTATACATTTCTACATTGTGGTTATCTAAAATATGTAAAGTATTTTGATATAATTCAAGATTCTGCCCCACAAACTGAGAGACTTTATGGCCTTACAAGAGCCCAAATCATAAAATCTTTACGTAGATGCAGTTCTGTGAAAAACAAAGTACCCTTAATGCTTCTGTAGGAATTAAGTAGCAGTAGTAGCAGCCAAGTGCTGCTGATCAATTGACATTGATTAACTGATCATCAGTGTGAGGACCTCTATAAAAGCAGAATTTTGGGCTGTCTGCTGATCTGAGGATCCACTGACATGATGTTCCCCGGGGTGAATGTCCCAGCAATATCATCCCAATGCTCAGAGAAAGTGCAAAAAGAGGTACATTTGAGCACGGAGGTGGAGGGATGATGATTTGGGTTTGCAGGTCTGCAGTCATTAAGTCAACCATGAACTCCTCTGAATGTCACAGTGTTCTAATGTGAGGACATCTGTTTGGAACTGGCAACAGGACAATAATCCCAAGGACAGCAGAACCTGCCCTCCTTTAAAAAAAAGACCTGATAGTTTTTTTTTTCCTCTGTCAAATTCTGAAGAAATATGTAAATATAGAGTTTCTCTCATTTCTGTCTATGGGGACTAAATGGCATGAGATACCACAGGGAAAGCTAACACACTGGAAAACATGTTGAATCTACAACACAATGGCTAAAAAAAAAGATACAAAACTGCTCAAAACTGCACAGAGTCCTGTGAAAAACTTTTTTTTCTTATTTAATTTTCTATGTGAAGTTTTTCTTACTGCAACATTGCATCCATAAACCTTCTCCAGCATCTGAGAAGCTCAAACTATGGAGTATTTCCAAAACCTCTCATTGCAAATGTCAGAATAGTTCGTTAAAAAAAACTGTACATTTTCTGTCCCTACGTTAACTGATTAATAATTTATATAATTAATTAATTTTCATTTATTTTCCAGAGTTTACAAATTTCCGTTTAGTTTTTGACTGTTTAAATAGTTATTAGTTTAATTGTTTCTCTTTATTTCTTATAATTAATCATAATGTATACGGTATTTGCTAAATTTAAGAAGTTTCGAACTGATATTCTAATACAAATACTTCACTCAGTGTCAGGTAGACATCAAAAACTAGACCAAACATTTCCTGTATCTAGTGTTGTAAGTCCTCTGTGTGTTTCATTTTGATTTAGTTTTATTTAACTATAATAACCTTGCTTGTGCTTTTTACTGCACATTTACAGGATTTAATTTTTTTCAGGAACCGTGAAAGAAGCTCTTAAAAGTCAGTGACGTTCGAGGTTCCTCTGTGGCCCCGCGTTGGGCCTGGTTTCTGACATCAATGGCTCAGAGCATCAAGCTCCTTTATTTTTAAACTCCAAGCTTATTGTCTGTGCAATGCAGCATGCTTTCCAGGTATCATTAACAGGTGGATTGTGTTGTTGTTCCCTCCAGAGTAATAAACCACCTCCAGACAGTATCATGTTCCCTGTTTGTGGGATCAGCTTACCGCAAGCTCACGGTTAGCTGGCAAACTCTAATTTAAGCCCGTGAAAAAATAGCCCAGCAAATCACTGCTCGCACTGGATTGTTTGCTTTCTTTTCTTTGCTAATTGTGGTCGTGGAGCTTTGTATAGATCTGCCAGCGTGGGGTGCGTAGGTGACGTGAGAGACTGAGCAAAGAATGACACCCTTTTCACACTTTTTGAAAAGCCTTGAAACCCAGAAGATTGCTGTTGCTCAGTTTTAAGGGTTTAGACCTCACTCCCTGAATTCATGTGTTTCCTTGTGTTGAGCAGTGCAGCATCCTGTATGAACAGTAGATAGCAGAGGACAAGAGGAAATTTAAAAAAAAAAAAGTGTTTACAGTGTTGTAACAAAACTATTTCACAAGATTTGATCTGAGATCAGTTTCACAAACAGACTAGACAACATTTTTTTTGGTGTTTTTCTGTCTTGCCACAAGAACCTCGTCTTCCTCTGTGATCCTCATCATCATATGCAACAGGTGCTGGTAGTTGTTTAGGAATCCTGAGGGATTTAAGGTGGGACTTATTCTTACCTAATACTATAATGCTCATTAATTCCTGCTTTGGTGACTTACCTCCCCTGATCCTCTCTGGACCGCCCGGCCCTGGCCTGCCCAGCCTCGCCCTCTGCGCTGCTGACGCTGTCAGGACCTCGATGAGCCACTGGAGGGATAATGAAACACTGAAAGATATGGGTACATGTTAGACTTTAGTGTGCCACAAATATAAGTATTATCTGTGGCCCACCATGTGCAATGTGATGTATTTGATGGGTGTTTTTTTTTTTTTTAATTGTCCGAAGAAATGAAATGAGACAGAGCCACAAAAAAGAAAATAATTGGATGTTAATACTTTGACATGAATGATTCTGCAGCTATAATTTGGTATGTTTTGCTACACCTTAAAAAGATACATTAGTAGACATAAACAGAATTGAATGTGTCTGTATGATTTTAAATTAAATGGATATAGTCACATATTCATATTATACATGCTTCTGCTGGAAGAATCTGGTTGTATTTGCTCCAGTTTACACTTTAGTATGAACATTATGCATGTTGATTTCAGAGTATTTAAAGTTTAACTGTTTTATAACTAACAGTTATTCTGGACTAATTAACCTTTAGTATGTTGGGGTGGTGTCGGGCAAGAAAAACAGACCCACAGCCCTGTGCTTTCTATAAGCTCATGTCTGAAAACATTAGGGTCACATGGAGGGAGCCCCCATTTTGTTGTGACACCTGTCAGCACGTGTGAGCCCAAGCTGCACTGACTAATATGAAGATAATTATTCACACCAAAACATGGCATGTCAAAACGTGCTGCACTTTGCTGGTTAGTTGCTCTTTTATTTCGGTAAGTTAGTAATTAAATTACCGGAGTAAAAGAGTAAATAATGCTGTAAATTCTCTCTCTCTTTCTCTCTGTGAGAGAGATGAGTATTTCATCTCTTTCATCTCTGGAGATTACAGACAATGATCAGAGGAAGACCAGTGAGCTGCAGTTCTCTGGGTGAAAATGTGTTGTTGATGTCAGAGGTCAGAGGTCAGAGAAGAAGGGCCAGACTGCTTTGAGCTGACAGAAAGTCAACAACAACTCGAATAACCACTTGTTACTCATTAGATGGCTGCTTCCTTGTCACTTACTAGTTACTGCTTGATTGATAATTTATTATATGTAATAATACTAAATAGTGCAGGACGCAGGATGTTGTGCATGTGAAGTGCACTATGCTGCATTTTTTAACAAAAACCAAGATCCAACAAATAATCAGCAGTTGTGAATATTGTGTTTCATATTAGCATCATCATCCATTTTCAGTCTGTATTCCTGTAATAAATGCAGCAGTCTTTGTCCAACAGGATTTTTGTTTCACCTCCAAACACTCGACACAAACCCTGACCTCACACGACTGCAGTAAAATTCGCCCAAAAAAAGTAGTGAAAACAAATGGTCACGCTCACTCGTGGCTTATATTGATTTTGATTAAAGCCATGTTGTGTGATCCTTGGATGCAAAGGCTGACAGTTCAACTAAAGTTTAATCTGTAAAATAAATCCGACCTAATCTCCTGTTCCACAACTGCTACATCGACTATAACAATGTCTGTAACTGTTCAACAGAGCTGTTTCTATTCAGGCGTCAGTGTTACGCTTCATAAACCATTTAGAGGTGCACAAAAATCCATCATCTGCTCTCTGGTGATGCAGCAGGAACGTGAGATAATATCACTGAGGAAATCTTTGAGCCATTGCTGTCAAACACCCGGGCTGTGTTGTGCCAAAATTAGGGTAATGATATCATAGCTTCCGACATCTGTTAGTGAATTATGGTGATAAATGAGCCTTGCATTAGTACATCGATCGAAGCAGAATTAACCAACTCTTGCTATTATAAGTGTGTGTGACTGTGTGTGACTGGTCTGGACCATATGTTTCTCTTTTTTTTTTCTTGGATCACCCACAACATTGATAATTAATATTGGAGTTCCCCCCTTGGGCTTACAAAACATCTCTGGGAAGCCTGGGCCTCCGGGGTTGAGCTCCTCACGCTGTTCCTTTGGGTGGTTTGGTGTTGTCCTGATGGGGGAGGCTGTTCAAGCAGCTGCTGAAACACTGTTTAAGTTGGTGGTAGGTGTCAAAGTCACATCAACACAAGGTTTCCCTGCTGAATGCTGCATTGCAATGAGATAAATATTAATTTTACCTGTCTGAGGTTTTAATGCTATGGCACTGTCTTATCTTTAAACAATACATATATACATATACAAATTATAACTTCTTATAATTACTCAGATTGCGTGTGTGTGTTTGCATGTGTATGCCTGCTGCATCTTTTCCCACTGGGTTCATGTGACAGCAGGGGCGGGAGGCTAAGAGGTGTTAGCTTGGTGAGAAGGATTACCTATATCTGTTAGGCCTCCTTTTCTTTCCATTGGCCAGTGTCACGTATCATTACTTCTGTCCTCCAGCCTGGATAGTCTGGCTTTAGTGGGATGCATTTAAAATGCAGGCAGCCTGGGCGTCCAGGAGCACCAGGTTTAGAAGCAGAGTGATATGTGTGTCCTTTGCCTGAGAGGCTTTTTTCTGTAAGCAGACAGGTAAACTTCTCCCAAAGCTGGCATGGATGACAGCTAAGCCTTCGCTTGTTTAAGTGACACGGATGCATGCATCACAGAGATAGACATGCTCAGCATGTGGTTACAGTCTGTTGGGGTTGTTGATCAAAACAAGAGTGTCTTTATATTTGTGACACATGAATGAATGAATGTTACAAGAATGAAAAGGAGAAGGGGGGAGACTGTAATGAAAAACAGATTGTAATATAGAGAGGAGGTAAAACAGATGGTGTGACATTTATGCTTCAGCACAGTCTGAGGCAGCTTTTTTCTTATTTCTTGAAGTATTCTTCAGGAAACGTTCTACGGGGTTCTTGAAGGACATTCAAAGCTCTTCTTTGGATGTTGGCTGCATTTTCTTCAATTCCCTCTCAACATGATCGCACACTGCTTCAGTAATGTTGACGTCCGGGCTCTGGGGAGGCCGATCTATGACTGAAAGTGTTCCATTATGTGTTTTTCTATCCAGCTATGCTTTTACTGCATCAGCAGTGTGTTTGGGATCATTGTCCTTATAAGAAATTAAGTCAATCTGACACTTTCAAAATGTTTTTGCATGATGGTACTCTTCTTTATTCATAATTCGATCAGTTTTGTCAAGATCAGCAACATCACTCAAACACCACCAAATGACACTCACCCTTCCACCGAGACCGTTTCTGACGAGACGTCAATGAACAGCAGCTGGATGGGAACGAATGATGTTTTTGTGACAGACCGTTAATAACAAATTGTCCAAGATACAATTTAAAATTGGATCATTGCTAAGTTGTCTGTCAGGTGTTAGGTGAGTTAGGTGTCATTTTATGCTTGAATTATTCATAGACTCTTAAATGGCTTAACAGAATACATTCCTATGAAAATGAGTGAAAAAGCCAAAGTCCAAAGAAAAAAAGACCCTCCCTTCAGAAAGCCTGGAGAATTTTACTCAAAACCATTTTAAAAAATGACAAGAAAGTCTGACTTCTTGGAAACAAAATGTGAAGAAATGAGAGGTGGCAAAATCAATAAATGAATAAGCGCAGCTACAACAGATCTGAAACAAACTGAGTGACAGAAAATTCATTCTGATCAATCAGAGACATCAAAATAATGTGCTCCAAGCTACTTAAAAGTGAGGATCGTCTCCTTTTTTCTATCATGTAGTTTCGGAAATATTATTCAGATTTTTTTGTTTTGAGATTTTGGTCTATGTGTTTTAGAAAACAAGTTTAAGACATTGGACAAGGTCATGAGAGTTATTACTTATCACTCTGTGGCATTTCCAGAGGAAATCATTATAATCAAGGCCAGTAAATAAAAAAAACATATTAATGGTAATGATAATGAAAGTTTCAATTCATGTTCAGCTCTCACAGTTTCAGGGCGATAACCATGACCACACCAGTTTAAAAATTTAAGTAATCATTCATCAAAAGCACTCATTGTGTAGCCAACACTTTCTCTCTCCAGCTTCTCATTGTGACCCTTTCTCTTGTGTTTTTGTATAAAATGATAAAGTGTGTTTGTTCATGTTGGGATTGTGGAAAATGTCCTTTTTTCATGATTATCTGGAATTAGAGATTTAAAAAGTACAACACGAATATAATTGGTGGAAATCAAAAGTTCTAGTCGAAGTTGTTTTTTATTTCTTTTATTTCACATAATTTGAGACGAGTCACCGAGTCACTTGTTGAGTGTATGTAAAGATCTTTTGAACCTTTTCTCTAAACCAATTGTCCTAATCACTTGTAAATCCTTCCAGTCAAGTGGCTCATGAGAAGAAATCGATGACATTAAGCTGAGTGACTATAAACATCCTCTGTGGTCGTTTTCTCTCCAAACTCGTGTTAAACATGCTACAGTGAACAAACTCCGTCTTCATTTGCAGCCACATTTCATCTGGTGAATTCCTTTCATCTGTTCTTACTCCTTCACTGACCCATACTCAATATGTCTACAAGGTATGCTTGTTGACCCCTTGCTCTTGTTGCCCTCACTACATCTATCCCCACCCCCAACCCAACCCCACCCCTCCCCTCCGAGGAACCCCCTGCCGCCTCCTCATCTCGCCCTCCAGCTGGTTCCCTGCACTGTCCAGAAGCCGCCGAGCTCTCTTGGCTTGAGTAGGATGGCTAATCTAGATAGCGGGAGGCCTCCCTCCTGCTAGCGTACACAAGAGAAGGCAACCCTAATTGCTTATGTCATAAAGCTCTCTGACCCAGATAAGCCTTCACTCCCCAAAGCTGCTGAGATAAACCCCACTTTACCTCACCAAACCTGCCTCTCCTGATCCACCATCCCCCTCCTAACCTTTCCACACCTTCTGCCACATTATTAACACCCTGACCGGGGCAGAAGTAAATGAAGAAAATGTGTACCGAGGGTAGACAAAGCATCATGTATTATTTAAAAAAAATGTTTTTTAAAGAGCATGGATTTATGTAAAACAATTGGATACCCAATGTAAATGCAAGAGCACTCTTTGTCAAATATTACTGCAATATTTGTAAGGACTTGTTATTGTGTGTGAGTAATTAGGGAGGTTGTGAAGAATTGAAGAGAAGGCAGACCAATGCATGGCTTAATAGAGCTGGTGGCGATTAAGTTTGCGTCAATCTAAAGTCAGAGTGTGGTGTTGCGTGCCACTTGCCCTCGTGTGCCTGGACCCAATAATGAAGGCTTAGCCACAAAATGCCACAGCCCCTCCAACAGTTGTCAAGTGCTGAATGTCACACGTGCTCCACTTTACCAACTAACAGATGGCCGGGTAAACTATCAACACTGGGGCAGCGCTAAAGCTGCACGAAATGATACTGTTGTGTTTCATTTCCTACATTAGCTTTCCTTGTTCTCTTCTCTATTAGGATGTAATGAAGGGGCTCCTTGGCCGTCACTGGCCGTAAGTGTCTGGCTGCCATTGCAGAGGGAATTCAGTACGTATCAAACAGAAGCCATACTGAGAACTCATTAAACTCCACTTTAACAGAGATCTTAATTACTAAGTAGGAACTTTTAATTGGATGCTCTCCCAGCTCACCTTGTAATCACCCATCACATGCTGCTGGTGCAGGGATGCCTTTAAACCCTCTACATCTTAAACCCCGTTATACCACAGGTTAAAGTCAACTAGGTCAAGTGTTTGGGGGATGATACTCCACTAATAACGTGTAGTTTTCCCACATTGAATAACACACCTCGACATATTATAAGGTTTTACCTAACTTCATGCACACTTTCAGTTCATATAAGCACAGCCTGCTGTGTCTGAAACATTTAACTTGGGCATGAAGTTCTGCAGTTCTATTTAAATGATGCGGCTGGAAACTCTGTTGACATTAGATGTCAGTGCAAATCCCTCTGGTGAAGTTAATTGATTGAATTTGAGCAAGTGCAACATGCTTTGTTGGGATAATATAATGTTTTTAGGCAATTTGGCTAAAGTTTTAGAATATGCAGGGTGTAAAATGCTGGACAAAAATCAAAATTAATCTCAGTTACATCTTGAATATAGATATTCATTTTTGTCCAGTATATTTGATTTTTTTGGGCATGTATGTAACACAAGTCTCTTTAAATCCTTTAAATTCTCTTGGATTTTATTAAACCAAATCTGGATAACAGACTTGGGGCAGTAAAATTTGGGAATTCAGTTCAGTTTAATTCATGTCTCATCAAGGCGCTTTATATTGTAGGATAAAGACCCTACAATAATTACAGAGAATACCCAACAGTCAAAATCACCCCCTATGAGCAAGCACTTGGCAACAGTGGGAAGGAAAAACTCCCTTTTAACAGGAAGAAACCTCCGGCAGAACCAGGCTCGGGGAAGCGCAGTCATCTGGTTGGGGGTGAGGGGAACGAGACATCACATTTAGTTGTCTCTTCCCCATATAATTCACCCAGATTTCCCCTCTGTGGGACAATAAAGGCTGATTCTTTCTTTCTGTTTATCAATCCAGTAGATCCATTCCACAAAAATGGGTGTTTATTTATTGCTCAGTTTAGATAAATCCAGATTAGAGTCTTTAGCATTTTGGTAAATGGACTAGTAGTGCCTTTCTACTAAGTTGAGCACTCAAACCTCTTTGTACTATGAGTCCCATTCACCCGATCACACACAAATATGCAGTACTTTTATATGTGCCTAAGTGCTTTCTAACCTTCACACTCACACTTGATGGATACATCAGGGGAAACTCAGGGTTCAGTCTCTTGCCCAAGGCATGTGAACTGGATGAGCCAGGGATCAAACCACTGACCTTCTGACTGGTAGATGACCTGCTCTACTACCTGAGCCACACGCGTTAAAACTAGAATCAATCACAGTCACGGGTCCAGTGAAAATAATCCAGGTTTATTAGAAATCTCAACAATACAAATCAGGCATTGCAAAGAAAAAAAATGAATAAATAAAAAATAATGCATTTTCAAACAAGGAAGACGTCGCACCAGAAAAAAAGCACTGCACCACATAATCGCGTAAGGTAATGTGTTCAAAGTGATTCCACTCCAAAAAATGCTAAATAAATTATTTAATAGTGGTTCAAAAGAAATCATAACATTCCATATCAAACGCAGTTTCGTGCTACAGTTTTATTTTATTTTTTTGCTTGAGGTCATAAAAAACAATTCTTGTTAACAAAGAATTTTTTAAACAATAAATATATCACAATCATAACGAGCAAGGAAGGAAAAAATGCTTCAGTCTCTCCCAAACTGAGAATTAAATTAGAATTTAACACTTGAACACACGATTCAAACATACCTGAAGTGTATATGCATTCACTACAAAGAGAGAAGAAGAGTGGTAGTCGAGATTTAATACTGCATGTATGTACCGTAGTTACAGAATAACTTCTAAGATCAAAAATTTCCTATTTTTTTTACAAGTAGTGGCAAAGGTAGCAATCCTGTTTGAGGTTCACACTTTGATTATGCTTTATATGTGTGCTACATTAGTGCCTGTAGCTGCCTGCTCCCATCATATACTCCACCTTAGGAGGTAAAAAAAAAAAAAAACATCTCTTGATAAATGTAGAGGACTGCCAGCGTCAGATCCTCAGTGTTATAAATACACCAGTTCTCCACAGTGTAGGCAAAAAGCTAGTGTTGTACATCATCTCTGTACACAGGTTCCCAGTGCTTTGTTCTCATGAGATTAACCCCTTCAGTCTGATATGTGCCGACTGCTGTGCTGCAGAGCTGCTTCTCATCCTCCCGAGCACCAAACAGCGCTCTGCTGTTTTCACTGCAAGCTGAAGATAAAAATGTGGCCTGACAGTCGAGTGTCTGTTGCCACCTGGTGGTCAGAGCGCATCGCAGACACACTTTTTTCCCCCTTCATGTCAGCAGAGCAATATTACCCCATTACCGTTTTTGTTCCATTTATCATCATTATTACTTGGATAGCTGATTAAAATATCTGGAACCAAGCCAGGCAAAATGTAATTAAATGGTGTGGGGGATGTTTTTTAGTAACGGGAATTTGAGCCAAATCAAAAGATGTGGATCCATCTGCTGTGGCGACCCCGTACAAACAAGGGAGCAGCTGAAAGAAGCTTTATTTATCTTTAAATTACTGTTTCCCCTTAGAGAAAAACCATGCCCCTCTCCAACCCATATGGGAGGAATTTATATTCACAGAAGGCCTGTTAGTCTATCGGAGCATGTTTCTGTGCACTAATTCAGATTTAAAATATCTGCTGTAAACCGTCGGCATCACTGTATAAAATGAGCCACTGCAAACGGTGCTTTCCTGCTGAGGTCTCCCTACAGACAAGACCTGCGATGCAACACCACCTTCCCAAAACTCCACCCAAATGCCTGCTGTCAGTGAGTGTGCAGGAGAATTAGCTCATCGGGAGCTTGACAGAAAGCAGTTTTAAAACTGACTTGATGCTGACGTTGGGCCTTGTTTTTTATTCTTACTGTCAGCCCCTGACGTATATGCTAATTAAAGCTGTCAGCTGCTGTTAGACAAACACCAACAAGCCTTTAAATCAGACATAATGTTAGACTGCAAAACTGAAATGTAAAATGTTAAAACTTCATTCCTCGCAGTGAAAATTGGGTCTCCCTGGTCTATTTTCATATGAGGACTAGTTTAAAATGATTTCTAAATATAGGATGATACCTTATGTGCTTTAAAATGACCCCAAATGAAATGCCATCAACAACCTGAATGTGCATTTGAGTGAAATTGCAGTAAAATACAGATTTCCTGCCATTTCTCTCCCTTGAATGATCATTTCTTTTTTCCAGTCCCAGCTAAGCAGCACACACTCAGAAATCCCCAGACAGCATTTCCCTGCTGCTCATTTCTACAAAACTTGAAATCATCGCAGGAGTTGGATCAGCCTAAACTCCTACTGTGTTTAGGCTACATCACACACACACACACACACAAAAACTGAAAAACTAGGACATTGATGTGCTGACTAGGAAAGTTGGGCAGGAAGAGGTTTACGGGAAACTAAATCTGGATACGAGAAGAAAGCGTCCATCATTTGAGCTCGACAGCGATTACATCGGAGGCTGATGTCCCCGTCTTTTTTCAGCAGTGCCGAGCGGAGGATGGGTATTTGGTCTTCAGGCCCTCTTTGAAGTTGCGAAACAGAACCCGGTTGCGTTTGTTCTCCTCATCTTTCCTAGCGTGGAATTCCCCCTGGATCTTGAAGCCCCGGTGCACCACAAACGCAGTGCTCAGCACGGAGAACCTGTATCCGGCCACATGAAGCTCGCAGGCCTGGAGGGAGATAAAACAGCAGCATGAGTAAGCAGACATGGAGGTGGGAAGTGATGAGAGTGAGCAGGGGGAAGGTGAGAGAAGATAATGACAGAAGGGAATGTGTACCGAGGACAGGAGTGAGAATAAAGGTGACAGACGGGGCTTGAGGAATGAGAGAAATGTCTTCGTCAGGTACGAGGTGTCAGGGAGAGGCCATGTGGAGCGATGAAGCGACGAGGGCGTGCAGACATTTCCACAAAGGAAAGTAAAGGATATAAAAAGAAGGCCATGAATTTTAGAAGGCACTACTACAGAAAACAACTCATGTTGAGCAGATTGACTGACGGATTAACCGGTTACAGAGGCATTCACCTGTTTAACATTGGACCATAGATCCAGGGTATCCATCTGCTTCCTGGATTCATTCACCCTAACATCAGCAATCAGGATAAGTGGTCACACTAAACTGGTTATCAACTGGCTAAATAAAAACCAGGGTGTATCAATCTAGTTACAAACCTATTCACATGAAAATGTGTAGGACAGTAAGACTGCAAAAGAGCAACAATATTAATTAAATATTAATTTAGCCTATTTGAAAGCAGGAAGGAAAGGTGACAAAAATGTTGACTTATCAATATCACAGCTCTCCCAGACTCAGAAGCTGCTGATGGATTATAACGCAGTTATTAAACTGTTTTAAAGAGTTTTTGTTTTTATTCTTTCAGCTGCAGCCTCGGTGGTGTTCAATGGTCTGAGAGCAAATAAAGAATAAAGTCTGCAAGCAGAAGTTTATGAATTACCTGACTTATGCCTGCTGCCTCCTTGTGGAGCATAGAGCCACAAACAGGTGTACAAGAATCTATATTTATTACTGAAGCTCATCAAGGGAGCACAAAGACATTAGATGCTGCTGATCTGAGGAATCTTTAAAGAGTGATGATGTTATTTTCCAGAGTACTGATTAGTCAGTAGGCAGTGGTTTAACCTATTGGTCTCTAGATTGGATGTTTAGATTTTTACAGTGTTTTGGGCCTGTGAAAAATTGAGAGTATTTTAGTCCAAACTGTCAAGAAAATAACTGGAGGTTCATTATTGTAACTGGAGTCCTGGATAATGAAAAAGCCTCAGTTTCTGTGAAGTAAACAGTAAAGAAGCTGCAGACTCTCAAACAGCACCTGCAGATCCTGCAACAGCACTGTTGTGAACCAAGTACTCTCTTCTTCCTAAAATAAAAATCTACTCAAATTTACTGCACTGCCAGCCAAATGAAGAGATTTAAAGGCAGATGCAGGCAAAGTATCACACTGCTGGCTTTGGTGTACTGGGACTTGTTGACAATAACTTTGAACTTCACTAGGCCACTTGCTCCAGCCACCAAACATCTGTGGCACTGTTTTTTTACACCATTAAATTAACATTAATAACCTCATTTTAATCATGTTTTTTCTAGATTTCAGACTCAGAGTTTGTTTTACCTCTAATGATATTGGTACTGACAGTGTGTGGTAGCACTTCTTTTGTATAGCTTCTCCTGCACTTAGTGATCAGTTGTTGTTTTGGAGCTTTTTTTGTGGGTTTCAGTTTGTGAATGGATCTTGTTGAAACAGTGGCCACCTTTCTCATACCAACCTGGCTGATACGATTGAAGCCATACTGCTTGAAGTTTTCGTCGTAGAGGGGCACAGAGCGATGCCCGATGTAAAAGGGCTCCCAAGGGTCCACCCAGGTGAGCGTGTAGGCAACTTCCAGGGTGCCTGTCTCTCTGACGTGACTGTTTACCCACTGTGAGTAGTTAGTGGGGGCTTGACAACGAGGACACAGCTCTTCGTAAAAAGGCCGGACCTCGCCGACTTGGTAAAGCTGAACCAACTCCGCCTTGGTGGCTGGCATCTTCCTAGCGTGGCGGATCTCAAAAGCGGGTAGGACGAAGACCTCATCACTTGTGGGCTCATGCTTCGTGATCATGGCCAGAAACTGCTCGTGCAGCTCAGCGCTGGGCATCATGTCGATGTCGATGACCAGGATGTAGGAGGACTCCGTGCCCCCTCTGGCAATGTTACGAAGAAGGTTGTTGGGGTAGGAGATGTTTCCACTCATGGCATAGTTCTTGTACTTCTCCCCGTGAGTCTCCAGTCTGGAGAACACAGAGGCGCAGTCCTCGAGTCCTGCAAAATGCTCACGGTCCTGCTCGGGGAAGCTGGCCATCTCTCCCGAAAGACACACCAAGTGGAAGTCTACAAGGGATTGGTACGAGGG